>VXBZ01005714.1:354070-368911 GCA_013399135.1 Heliornis fulica | reverse complement strand
GAAGATGTGTTAGCTCATTACCAAAATGTGGCACCAAAGGAGCATAACAGATGTGTACCTACATCTGGGTCAAGAAATACAGCTCTCATGTCTCAGGTTTGGGAGGATACTGCCAGTCTCAATGAAAGTCTGCCTGAGACGTCTCGGTAGTTCGGACAGCCATTAGAGAAGTGTAAATGAGTAGGGCTGAAAAAGATAGGGAGAAATATTTGTTAGGACACAAACAGAAATCAGGTGCTTAGTGCTCTTTGCTTTGCAGTGATTGCTGTGTACTGGTTCCATTTATTTTGATAATCCTCCTCCAGTACCTCAAGTGAAACTGGTAAGCCTGGTAGTTAGAATACAATTCTTTGTTTAAAAATTGGGGGGGTGGGGGGTGGGAGAGGAAAAAAAAAAAGTCAAAATCCAGTATAAACATGCAGATCAAAATCAAAAGTATGGAACATGAGATTTTCTTTTGTGTTAAATGTCTGCTGTTGAAAACCCCCCACATATTGTGCTAGTGTGAGAACCAGGAAGTGAGAGTGACCCGAGTGGCAAAATTAATATAATAGACGGTGCTACAGTCTGTTAGAAAATGTATGTGGCACAAATGACCGTCAAGGAACATGAATGCAAAATGTTTTCCAAGATGTTGAGCATTCAGGATTGCATTTCTGTCATTTCTTTTGAGCATGTCTTTTTACCAAAAGGCAGGATTACAACAGAGCTATGAAAAGCTGAGAGCTGATAAGGTGCTCACACCGATACTGTGGTCATGAGGAGGAGCTTTTTACAACAGGAAAAATGCTTGTAATTCAGCCCAAAGTCTCACAGGGTTTAATTGCAGGTAGTTTTGATGTTGTGCAAAACATGACTTGACTTGTGTACCTTAACTTCAGCGGAGAATTTTTTTTTGTTTAAAATGAAACTTTTTTACCCAAATGTATAAGTCAAAAGTTGTTATTCCAAGGAGGAATGCAGCAGATCTTCAGCATGAAACACCCTATAAGTGCTCCTGAGGTGGTAAGCAGATTTAATTCCACCGGAGGCACAATGTGTAATTCTGTCCTACAGACATAAGTACACATAGCTTTCTAAAGCAATGTTAAACTTGCAGGTATATATGTCATTAGGAGTGACACATTAACTGGAGGATGATATTGGTTTAATCCCATGACTTCTGCGTATACCTTTATTCCTGAGGAATGGTGTTGTAGCGTTCAAGGTCGAGGTTATCTGGAAGGTGAGCACATCACCAGTACCTGAAGCGGCTGAATGTTCTGTGATGGAGATTTGGGAGAAAAGAATCAGTTTGGGTTTGTTGTTTTTTTAAATCAACCAACCTCATCCAATGTCTGTGTCTGAAACTGTGGCACTTCCTGGAGCATCAAGTGGATCTGCAATCATTTACTTTTGAGAAAAACAGGGACAAGCTAGTGCTGCTGCTTTATACATCACTGAAACAGATAAATGAAGTGAATGCTAGATCCTAAACCTTGAAATGCTTTAATAGTTAGGTAATGCAATAAAGAAGTCACACTTCTTTTAAATTGGTAATCTTTTGTTTTACTGGGTAAACTAGATACTGTGTATTTTGGAAGGAAGCACTTGCGATGTTGTCATGAACACCACCGCAGGCACCACAGTGGAGAGAGTTGCGTTAGGTGGACGGTGACTAGTCTTGCTTCCCTGTTTTCTTCTTTTCTGTGGTGCAATTGCGGAGTTGTGAGCTGCTGTCCATGCAGCTCCTATTTAATAAAGGAAAATAAACAACCTGAGAGTCAAGTTTCGTTCATAATTATAAATGTGGTTTCATTGCCTGTAGTGAGGGTGTTATGCAAATAGAAGGAGGAAATACATAGTCCAAGCAGAGACATTATCTACCATAGGACTAAGTTGTCAGATGAGAGTCCTGTTCCAAGCTATAGGATGGTTTTTACTGCCATGGCATATGCCCCGTACTTTTACAGTGACCAGTGTCGTGAGCAGCCTAGAGATGGGAAAGAAAAATGCTGAAAAATTTAGTAGTCAGTTGGAGAATCCATTTTCAAAGAAAAACTGGTAGTTCCAAGTTAACATATCAATTTCTTATATCATACTGTAATTTATATTCTAAAGACTGTCTCGAGTTTAATTAAAACTGGTTTGACCAGTTAAATGGGCATTTAGGTAATACAGGCTTTTTAAAGTGTGGAATGTTAAAACAGATACCATGTAAATGTAGATCCCCATAAATAATTGTCAATTGTCATTGACAGTTCCCTAGTTAAATACCCTAAGGCCTCTTTCAAAACGGGAATGTGGCTCTCCGTGTTAAGGAAATGGCAGGTAGGTTTGCTATTTATGCAAATAGTAACCAAGAACACTTGCTATTGAAGAAAACATGTAAATGAGGTCTTATAGTAATTTGTTTTGTATCAAACCCATGACATCTCATGTGCCTCATGCTGTATGTTCTTTGTTCAGGATGAGCCCACAGAAATAAAAGCTGTGGGTTAAGCTTGAAAAAATTCCCTTTCCCAGTGTTCCATTCCTGGCCCCAGGAATGAGGTCTCCCCACATCTGCCCCTCCCTAGGATTGCTGTATGGATGAGGCTAATGTTTTCATTGCTTATTAACATCTGCTGTGTTTTCTGGGTGTCTCTTATGGAAACACTACAAATCGGGCAGAGGTCTGCAAGCCAAGTGTATTTGTGGTATTGAGATCCATGGTACACATAGCGCTGGAGGGACCAAATTTGAACAAAATGGGAATTAGAAGGAAAACATTACATTATTCAGGCCTTTATCACCTTGTGTGTTTCTGTAATTTGTCATGGTATTTGAGGGAGGTAAAAAGAGTCCAGGAGTCCGGGCATAAGTGGAACAGCGTGTGTGTAGGAGCTCACCTCTCCCTCGTCTG
This sequence comes from Heliornis fulica, assembly GCA_013399135.1. NCBI lineage: Eukaryota > Metazoa > Chordata > Aves > Gruiformes > Heliornithidae > Heliornis > Heliornis fulica. Next base: position 366,027 of record VXBZ01005714.1, on the reverse strand, counting down.
TGCGTGTTCCTGGGACCTGAAGAGTTCAAAAGATATGGGTAATTACCCACCCTGAAATTTGCATCATTTCCTATGTAGGAACTTAATTCTAGGATACAGATTAGAAAGCTTAGGCTAGTGTGAAATATTTATTAAATGGCTTCCCGGGGAGTCATGTGCAAACCCCAAAGTGATGCAGCAACTTGGAAAAAATAAGGAGGAGGCACATGCTTATATTTTTTGGCTTAGTCTTGCAGGCTGTATTGGAGCCTGCAAACTGTTTCTACAAGAGGTGTTCTTGTAAAATTCATACCGGTCTCTGCAAAACAGGTGTTTACAGCAGAGTTTCCCCTTCCAACTGTGCTCCTAACAATAGCGTGATTAAGATCTCAGTCTGGGGCAGGCTGACTTTTGGCTGCATGCGTGTACCTGCGCGAGCATGTCCACAAGCTGCTTTTAGTACTCAACAAATAGAACCCAGTCGGTTAGTCACAGCATGGGAGAAATGCTTTGAACGTGAGCTGGGTCTCGGGGCTGTAGGAAGGCTGGTAGACTGAACGAGGCAGATGAGCCACACAGAAATCGATGGCAGCATTTTTAACGTAAACAAGAGGGACGCGGGAGGAGCGGACCACCAGGCTGAGCAACACATACACTGACCTGTAAAAGTAACCTATTTTATGCTTCTTCTGTGTTGGTCGGTTTTAATATGGCTGGTGTTTCAGCTATAAACAACGCAAAACAACCTCACAGGGAATGATGAAACTGGAGGCACTGGCAGCTGCGTCTGTGCCTCTGGGCAATGTAGCGTTGCATTGGATCACTGAAAAAAACCTGATCCAGTTATGGCAAAACCAGTGCAATTCAAATTTGAAATCATCAATTGGGAGTATCAGATCAGCTGTAGACAGTTGTCCAAGGAGAGCAGGGGTGACGTTATTCCTCTCCATACTCGCTGATCTAATAAAAGGTATTCTTTTTGCCTGCAAAGAACAGCCTTGTGGGGCTGAGTGCGGGTTTCACACTCAGCAGAGCATTTCATCCATGCTGCTCATTGACTCAAGAAAAGAAGATGCTGTTGGTCCATGTTCTGCTTGTGTTTTCTGCAAGGTGGTTTTGTAGCTGGAGAAGCTAAGAGTGTGTTGGCTTAAAGAGATGAGGTGTATTACATGAGGGAGCACGCTCTACAGGGCAGCTCTGATTCACATAGGTCAGTACTTCACTAAAGGGGCTTTAATACAGGTGACACACTTAGAAACTGTGTTAATGCGCTACCGTGATGTGCTTGTTTCTGCACACTCACCTACAACCAAAGTAGTTCTGGTGTCTGACCAGAGTCAGATCTTCAGTCACTGTACCTCCAGGTTCTTCAGCTGAGCAGTCCTCCAAGTCAGAAAGACAAAAGTCTGAAGTCTTCGATAGTTGCTTTCAACATAACCCACAATATCCTCATCACTTCTTGATCAAATAATGGATACATTTTCTTTTTATTCAGGATTTCTGCCTATCTAGCTAGCTTTTGGATGCAAAAACTAATTCCATGAGCGAAGTACTTGTAGTTTCAGGTTAATGCTAAATTAATTTTGGCACAACCATTACCTGTAATGAAACTGATGGTTTTCATTTCTACTCTGTTATTGGAAAAATAGGTTCTTAATTGACGAAATCATACATACCTCAGAGCTTGAGTATTTCATATTGTTCTGGTTTCAGCTGGGATAGAGTTAATTTTCTTCTCAGCAGCTGATATAGTTCTGTGGTTTGGATTTAGTATGAGACTCGGGCTGATAACACACTGATGTTTTACTTGTGCTAAGTAATGGTTGTAGTAAGTCAAGGACTTTTCAGCTGCCCATGCTCTGCCAAGCAAGGAGCTGCACAAGAAGGGGGGAGGGAGCACAGCCAGGAAAGCTGACCCAAACAGGCCAGAGACTATTCCCTACCAACTGATGTCACAGTGAGTGGGTGGTGAGCAATTGCACTGTGCATCACTCGCTTATTCCTATATTATTACTCCTACTTTTACTTTTTATTAATTTTCTCTTTCTTTGCTGTCCTATTAAACTGTTTTTATCTCAACCCTTGAGTTTTACTTTTTTTTTTAGTTTCCAGTGGGTTTTCTTCTAACACACTGGGGGTGGGAGAGACATGAGCAAGCAGCCACGTGGTGCTCAGTTGCTGGCTGGGGTTAAACCACAACACACATGAATCTTATAGTAATATCTGAGGTACAGCTTTCTAATTTGCTTTCAAAATAACTGTCGCTTTACAGATAACTTGCTGTATTGTTAGTAGTTGTGCTTCTCAAATGAAGTAGTTACTCGTGTACAAGTTCTTAAACAACCTGCAGTGTGCTTCAGTTATAACTCTCATAAGCAGAGTCTGTTATCAATGATGGCAATTTAGATATATTACTGACAAACGCTCCATATTTAAAAAATCACATAATTCTTCGATTTTTGTATGGGTATATATCACCAGGAGTTTTAAGATAAGATAAAAATTGAAGTTCCTCCTTTTTTTTTTTTTTTTTTTAAATCTGCATCAAATGCATTTTACTTGTCACCAGTGGAAAATAGAACTGAAATCTGTCTGAGGATTAAACCCTTAGACTTGGCACTATTACTTCTTAGAATTCCTAAATTTCCCAGTTTCTTGGACCAGTATTTCTTTTGATTTGGTGTATTGAAACCCTGCCTTGGGAGGGATGTGCATTTTACAGCTCCTGTTTACGTATGATGTGCCCGGGAACAGGCTTGTGCAAGGACTATTTCGGCCTGACCCACTGCACATGCCTACGCTGCGCTAAGATGGTGGGATTTCAGAAGATAACCATTGTCTTCCCAAAGTGGTTTTTATTTTCTGGAGGTGGACTGAGTTCCACACTTTTCACATGAAATTGAGCAGGAGCTTTGGAAGTTTAGCTTTGGCAATCAGGTTATGGTAATATGGAGATAACTTTGCAGGTTTGTCCTTCCCTCATGTGCTGTTCTCTGCACTGAGAATGATGGGTGATGGCAAGTCCATTCTTGTAATAGTCTGACCCTTTAATGTGATGTGGAAGTGTATGCTAAATAAAATGTGCAGAAATTTATAAGCTTAGTAAAGTAGCTTATAAAGCTATTTTAAAAGAGAGAGAGAGTAAGAGTATAGTTCTAGGGACTTTTTCAATATAGAAACAAAATCTGAAATATAAAACTTCAAAGTAATATTTCTTTTTGCCAAACTGTACAAATGTATGCTGCCTGTATTCCAGGGACCCATCTCTATCGGATCAGTTCAGTTTTCAGGTGTAAAATGTAAAATGTTTTGTGAGTTTTTCTTCCTACTGCATTATGGTTTTATGGACACTGGCTCTTAATTTTTGACGCTGTTATCCTAGAAAATCCTGATTACCACAAATATTCAATTTTCTAAGTGCTTAACACAGTCTAGGTGACCCATATAAATGATTATTTGTAATACAAATGTAGTCAGATTATTTCTTCTTGCCAGTAGAAAGATACCTGTACAAGCTCTCCAGTTATCTTCCTGCTTTCTTCAGGATGAGCACAATGAGCTGTTAGAAGCTGAAGAAATCTTCTGCTACTGCTGTAGAAGGCCTCCACAGTGGTCTCTGGATCTGTTTCTTCTTCCCTGAGAAGAGCAATTCAAAGAATACTGAAAAGCAGATGAAGTTTGTTACAGCTTTTAAGTGTTGTGTTTAACTTTGCTCTTCTGGAGCCCTGTCCTACCAACTGGTTCTTCAAAGTTTCTGGAGAATAACTGATACATTCCAACTTCTTTATGTGAAATCTGCTTCTAGACTGTGTCTCCCTCTAGATCCTTTTCCAGTAACAGAGAGTCACAGCCATCAGATACTGTGCTATTTTTCAGGGATGGTGCTCAGCACCCGAGTTTTCAAGGAAATTCCTTTTGGACACGCTGAAAAGTGCTTTGCACAAGGCTGGTAGCAGCTACAGCTAGTTAGAAACCACCACGTGTCAGTAGTAGTGCCTGCTTTGTGTCTGAGACTTGTTGCACTGGACAGGTGAGAGCTGTGCTTCTGGCACAGATAAAGTGGAACAGGTACCGGACCAGCATCTGTTTGAGGCAGGGGAGCATATGGGAGCTGGAGAATGTGATGGGACCCTGATGGTTTATCAGAAGGCTGGGGAGGGGAGGGGGAGCAGTATTTGTAATTCAGATGTATGAGGAAAGGAACATTGTAGCATGACCCTGATGATTGCTGTGCTTTTGCATGATAGCCCGACAATGGCTGTTGTGATGATGATCAAGGCAGCTTTTACACAGGGAGATGTGAGGTTCAGTGTCACAAAAAGTGAGTCTACTGTGTTGTAAAGTAGTTGAAACTATGCTGGAAGGTGGCAGTCCATTTATAACTGTAAATATTTACTAATAGAGCATAACGATAGTCTCTGAACCTCTTCCCCATCTTCTGCTCCAGTATCTTAAGCCATCTGGCAGTGATGCAAATTGAGACACAGTGATTTCACTGTGTACCTCCAAGTTAAGACTGTGTGTTTCTTTTCACCGTTTGGGAGCACATTTCTCATACGCATGCTTCCAGGCTTGTTAAAGGTCCTTTGGCATATGCATTCTGTAGCCATCTGTATCTAAGGTTAAAAGCTATTTGTGGAAGAAAATATAAATTGTGGTGAGTTGCTGCTATCTGTGAAATAGCAAAGTCTGGAAAATTACAGAAGACACAGCAGATTAAATTAAACTCACAGTACCTGGGCTTTGCTTGGAAACAAATACAGGCTTAATTAAGGATTGCAGCTTGGGATACACACATGACTTCAGCGTAAATCTGATCCTGCTGACTTGCAAAAGCCCTTTCATAGTATTTGGTCATAATTGTACATAAACAATAAGCCAGAACAATATTTATGGCATATCAAGAAGCCTGTAAATTTGTCAGATAGCAAACTAATATCCACAGCCTGTCGTAAATACCTAAAAAGCCATTATCTCTGCCTTGAAGGTAGAGGTTAGATTGCTCAACTGCAGCTCTGTGGAAGTTAATCCTTTTATTGCTGTTCCCCGTTTTTATGGGGACAACAAAGTAGTGTTTCAGTAAAACTACATTAGCATTTGGCAGGGTTGTGTGCTAATGCTGCAATAGTATTTGTAAATTGTCATTCTTTTTGAGGGCTGAATTCAGAAAGGTCTCTGCTGACTGCGATGCCTCATTTTTGGCCAAGCTATGTGGAAAGTCTGCTTTGGCATGGGCCTGGGCCTTGTTTCTCTTTCAGTAGAAAATTTACTGAGAGGCAAATAGTTCTTAGTGGTATTTAAATTATATTCAGCATTCTGTGAACACTGCTATGAAATTTTACTGGTTTGTATTCACATTTTTAGCGAGTGTGTGAAGCGTATAGGGCCTATGAGTCTGCCTACCTTTGAAACCAGAAAATCAGAATGATTCATCTCTCCTCCTGGATAAGCTCTTAAATTAAACATTTGACTACTTTTGGGAAAATTGCCTTCTCCTATTTTCAAATAGTATGAAACTAGGATTTTTTTTCTTAACCTTTCATTGAGTATGAATTATAGAATTTTTTTAATACCAGTAGTGTAATTTCTTAGCCAGTCATAGAGGTTTTCATGCTCATTAATGATCCAGTGTATCTGTAAGAATCTTTCTCTGTTTGACTAGACAAAGTTTGCTTTAAAGTACTGTGAAAGATTTTGTATATTCTAAGCCTCCCACATAAAGGGTACATAAATACTGATATGGCCACATGGTCAACTTCTTTTAAAGAGCTGACTCTGTACCTGACTGCTTGTCATGCTTGAAAACCATGAGCAGAGGCTGCAAAGCATGTGCCCACCTCTCCCCCTGCCCCCTCCCAGCTATGTTTTATTGCATCATGTCATGTGCTGCATGTAAGCTTGTAGTCAGAAGTGGGTGGGAAAGGACTGGGAGGATTTCTGTGCGTTGGAGATGTCCTCGCTCTGCTGCCTCTGCCTCTGGGTAAGGAAGGCATATGCTCCTCGTCTCTGGGTACCATCAGCACTGCACTTGGGCTGCCTCTGCAGTGGGAGCTGGCCGTGTGGGTAGCAAGCGGTGTGAGTGGAGTGAGTCTGTGCAGTATTCTGTCACACAGGGCAATTCACACCTTATCATTGGTTCTCGGCTTGCTTTGATTTTTCCAAACCTTAGTGAAAAGCCCTTGCTAGAGTCACAGTGGACTTTCTGTTAACCAGGGGTGGATGCCAAGATTGACAGCCAAATTCAGCTTGTGCCCAAACTGACTATAAATACTGCTTTTTTCTACTCCCGCTCTTTATATTCCTTTCTCAGCACACAAGAGGTTGTGAAGTATGTTAGTCCTCCATCACTGAGTTATTACCTTCCTTCCCTCCAGTGACCAAGGTTAGAGGGGTTCAGGAAGGGCTGTTCATAGGGGGATGTGACTGAAATGCTGCAGGGCTCAGCAGGACATAAGCTCAGAGGAGGTGGCAGTCAGCAGTGTCAGTGCATTCAGCTGCTCACATCTGACCAAACCTGATGCAGTCTCCTTTTCAGGAGATGGGATCAGTTTTGCTCTTGCAAATCAGTTGATCTTGTTTGGATCAGTGATAAATGCTGGGCTTTGGGTGACCACCTCCTTCTTTTTTCTTTTCCAGAGCTCCAACATGGGAGGCAAACTGAGCAAGAAGAAGAAGGGGTACAGTGTCAATGATGAAAAAGCTAAAGACAAAGACAAGAAGGCTGAAGGAGCAGCAACTGAAGAAGAGGAGACTCCAAAGGAGGCTGAGGATGCCCAGCAAACCACAGAGACCACAGAAGTGAAGGAGAACAACAAGGAGGAGAAGGGCGAAAAGGATACTCAGGTTGCTGCCAATAAGACGGAAGAAAAAGAAGGGGAGAAGGAGAAAACAGTGACCCAGGAAGAAACCCAGAAACCAGAACCAGAGAAGTCGGAGTCTGTTGTCGATGCGAAAGTAGAGCCACAGAAGAACAACGAACAGGCACCCAAGCAAGAGGAGCCGACTGCAGCCTCTGCTCCTGCTGCCAGTAGCGAAGCACCCAAAACTTCTGAGCCTAGCAACGATGCAAAAGCTTCCCAGCCTTCAGAAGCCACAGCTCCCAGTAAAGCAGATGACAAGAGCAAAGAGGAAGGGGAAGCCAAAAAGACTGAGGCTCCCGCAACGCCTGCAGCCCAAGAAACTAAAAGTGAAGTGGCCCCAGCTTCAGACTCAAAACCTAGCAGCAGCGAGGCTGCGCCTTCTTCCAAGGAGACCGCGGCAGCAACAGCAGCACCTAGTTCCACTGCTAAGGCCTCGGACCCTGCAGCCCCACCAGAGGAAGTGAAACCTTCTGAAGCTCCAGCGACTAATTCGGATCAAACCATAGCAGTGCAAGATTAAATTGGACAGCCTGTTGAAACAACCACTTAAAACAACCTGTGTCTTTTTTTTATTTTTTCAGCTATACTAACTCGTTTCAGATCTGAAATAACAAATATGTATTGCCCAGAAAGAGAAGCAGGAAAAGAAAAAGAAAAAATGAAAAGGATGTCCCATCAAGTTGGGAGGGAGGGGGGAGAATCCAAATAGTATTTTTGTGGGGAAATATCTAATATACTTTCTGCCAACTTGACACAAGTCCTGGATTAATAACAAAAAAAAGTAAAAATAAATAAATGGATGTCTGAAAGTACAGCACATCTTTTGTATCTGAACTGCTGTAAATGCACTCCACCGATGTATCAAAATCTTTTTGTTCTGTAATGGGGTTTGGGAGTGATGCGTTTGATTCTGCCCACTAGGTTTGTGCCAAGGCAATCAGATCTTTATGAAAGCAGTATTTTCTGTGGTTTTTTTATTTACAGCCTTTCTTATTTTGATATTTTTTTTATGCAGTGGATGAATGCCAACTTTCAGACAAAACCCACTTAGCTGTCCACATATTTCTCAATGCCAATCCTCCAATTCTTCCTCTCCAAATATTTTTTGGGAGTAAAAAGCATTCTCATCCTACTTAGCCTACCTAGATTTCTCATGACGAGTTAATGCATGTCCGTGGTTGGGTGCACCTGTAGTTCTGTTTATTGGTCAGTGGAAATGAAAAAAGTCTGCGTTCATTGCAGTTCCAGTTTCTCTTCCATTCTGTGTCACAGACACCAACACACACTCATTGGAAAACAAATGAAAAAACAAAATGTACAATGGATGCATTGAAATTATATGTAATTGTATAAATGGTGCAACAGTAATAAAAGTTAAATAATTTAAAAAATAAAATGTGTAAAGACTGATTAAATCTTCCCTTTTACTCCTTGGGAACTAGGTGAAGGAGATTCTTACACTTAGAGAAGAAACGTTACACCTGAGGCTGGTTGCGCTCCTATTTATAGTGAAATAGAGGCAAAGAAAGAACCATGATCCTAGAAATGTGTTCCCGTAAACTCCTACTTCAACAGCCACAGGCATTCGCACCTGAGGTTGGAGGAAGTGGCAAATGAATAACATATCTCATACATGTTCTTGCCTACCTTAACATGTGAAAAAAAAGAAAAAGAAAAAAAAAGCCCATTTTGCTATTTTTAAGGAGCCAGAGACATGCTGACTAGATTTTAACTGGGAATAAGATGATGGGGTCGATAAACTGATCTTTTAAGGCAATTAAATTTAACCTTAGTCTTAGTAAAATATTCCTCTCCGTGATACACTTTGTTCTTTTCCCCCATTGCCATTGCGCAGGAGATGAGTCGCAGCTTCCAGGAAAGGCCAATTCGGTGCATTTCAAGTACGGGTAACCTTGTGTAGCCGAGCAGAGTTTAGCCCACCATAAACAACATTTGCCAATTGTTTTGCCTGTTTTGCCTGTTTTCCCCATTTTTATGCAGCAGAACTGCTGAATAATCAGTTTCTGCCGAGCGGTGTCCTTGCTGTGTGCAGACCGATTTCAGCGTGGAGCCCTAGATTCACAAAACTGGTTCAAGAAGTGTATTTGCTCTGCCCACTACTGAGCTCTTGGGCTGGACAGAAGTTCTGGGAGAAGTGGGCAGTGGTAAAGGGAAACACAGCTCATACACATACCAAAGGGATGAGTGGACTTCTATTTAGTAAATAAGGGAAATGGTGTTTTGAAATTATATAAATGATTTCATATACTCTCTTTTCATGCAGTGAGGGTTACTCACTCTACAGACTTCCATAATTCTTATCCTTTAATTTACTCAGAAATACAAGGTTCCTGTACCATGCTGGGGATACTGAAGTGCAGTCATGCACCTGGGAACAGCTTACTGGAACTGGCAGGAATAATTCTATTTGGTTTAGATTACATCATGCACCACCATCAAGCTTTTGCATCCTTAATGTGACAGTGTCCATTTCAGGATGTGTCAATTTCAAAAGTGTATGCTTTTACACAGAAAAAGGTCAGCTAAGTACTCTGGCTTAAAAAGAAGGCAGGTTTTTTAGATTAGATAGTGAGGGGCCAGGCATGTAACACATTTGCAGTAGTTTACCAAGCTTCATGCATATAAAACTGTTGCGGCTTTCCTGCAAATCTACAAGAGCCATCTGCCATCGTTTCCCAGTGTAGATGTGCCCTGGAAAGGGAGAACTGTCCCATGAATTTTCCTGAGATGAGTCCAGGATTGCGAGGAGGAGCTCAGGGATCCTATGGTACTTCATGGTGACATAGTACTGGATCGATCTGAAGCTGTTGGGACCTAAACCTATGGTCTGCCTTTGGACTGGAAGTGTCTGCCAATGGACAGCAGGTATGTAACTTGCTTACTGAGATAGTTTATGGACGTGCCTGCTAAAAATATCACGCCTTGGCAGGTATCGCACCCATTCACTTTCATTGTAATGTGCAAACTAGTTTGACAATCAACACGTGCCTTGCATTTCTGTGAGCTTTCATAATTGGCCTACTTAAAGCCAGTGAGATCTTTAATTCAGTCTGACTTTAATTCTTCGAGGCAATTAGAAATACCCCTGTGCACTGCAGTGGTATCCAAACCCTGCAGCCTTGACAGCAGCTGACAACAGACTGTTAACATAGACACCGTGGTTCTCACCACCTGCTTGCTGATGGTAGTTTCTTCCTGACGGTGTTGATGATGCAAGGGAATGATGTGCCCCACGTGTCTTGGAATCATTAGTGTACGGGCAAACTTGTGTTTAGAAAGCTGAGGGGTACTGCAATCACAGGATGAGGCACTTTGAGTAAGTACTTGGAATCATCCAAAAAGGAAAGCTGCCATATAACATTTCAAATTATTTTATTAATAGAGGGGACTGCAAACTTAGCCTTGTCATAGCAGTTAAAATGATTAGTGTGTAGCTTAGGCTGTTGCTTAGCAGTGCTGCTATTCTATACCTGCACACACAAGGAAATAAATGACCTCTGCTCAGAGAACATAGGAACTGACTGTATACGGTTAATAGAAATGTGGAGCATGTTGCTTACCTGGAGTGGCATGAGAAAAGGTTAGAGCCTAGAGCACCACTTTTCTTCACCTCAGTCCAGGAGCTCATCTGCAAGATCCCTTTTTTTCCTGAGTTATCTTTTTAATAACAGTAAAAGTCTGCTAAGGGCACAGAGCTAACAGGCATGTTAATGCATTGAGCATAAGCACACTGCAGATATCCTCAAAGGACCCAGCCCTTTTGTGAAAGTGTGCCAAAGGAATAGAGAAATTCAACCCTGGGAAAGAACCTTTGCTATTGTTTAGAGCTCCTATAGAGAGATGTTTGCAAGGTCTCCCTTGTTTTGCCTTGGAGACTGTCAAGAATCTGCTGCTCTCCCTGCAACAATAGGAAGGTCAGTGCCAATGGCTTTGCTCACCCTCTGCTCACACTTTTGCGGCAAGGAGAAACACAGCTGATGTTAGATGTACAGGGACTTAACCTTTCCTTTTTTTTCCCCCCACTGTTCTTGAAATGTACCTGCTGGTATTTTTATAATAGCATTTTGATATGGAAAAGCAACACAAAACTACATTAAGATATTCATAATGAAATCGCTTCTGAGGAGCAAGGACCTGTAGCTGGTTTCTGTGCACTTACATATGTGTCTGGACAAGATAGACACAGCCATGAAGAAACAGTAAAAGGAGACACTATAGTGTGTGTTGCTATCTTATGTGACAGCACTTCTAGGCATATGACTGTGTGACTGCCAGTATCTAAACAGTCAGTGACTCACAAAAATTTCTGGTGGTGCTTCCTCTGTCTCTGCACTTAACTGGGATGCACATCCATTCTCCATCTCACCTAGCAGTTGCCTTCTCTGGATTGGCTTTACCCCAGCCTTGTTCTAAGGTCCTGAACTGAGCTTGAAGCACTGGGTGTATCGAGCCCCCCAGTTGTGCTCATGGAGCTTCTTATCACTAGGTTGCATTTCTGTGAACTTACCCGTATTTAGCCAAACTGGTATCAAATAGTTCTGATTTGTTGCCAGTGCAGCAGAAGGCATTTTCTCTGCAGTACATTTCTTCAGTACATCTACTGCTTTGCTTTCATTGTTTCCTTGCACTGAACTCATAGCCTCTTTTAAAAGATTTTAAAAATGCTAATCACTTGATTTGCACCTTTTTTTTTTATAGGATCACATATTTTTTTCTGTACCAAACTCTCCACGTTTATCCTGAGTCTGATTTGGTTGACTTTCTGCTTTTCATTTACGTTATTTTTGTTTGATTTTACACTCTCTTTGACATTGAATCTCCCCACCTTATAGCATGCAATATGAATGCATATCAGCTGTTAGGCAGTCAGATTTGGAAGCCATGGCCCTCCAGTCATGGGAAAAACAGCACAAGGAACAGCAGAATACATGCGCTTCCTTCACTGCTGTGAAAAAGAAGTCTTTCCTGGGACCAGAAGAACTTTGCTTCCTTTATTGATCATGGTGGGCTCAAGATCTGGACACAGAATCAGGTAAACAAAAGAAGGTATTTTTAAGTTTGGGGTTTTGGAGGGTTGGTTTTTTTTTTGGGGGGGGG
>VXBZ01005714.1:342044-354064 GCA_013399135.1 Heliornis fulica | reverse complement strand
GGTGGTGGGGTGTAGAAGGAGGCAAGGAGTGGATGTTTCAAAATACAGCCGCAGGAGGTGAGACAGAGAGTATAACACATCTCTTTGTTTCCTGGAGACAACACTACTGTGCGTTAACCAGCTGCCATAAGGTTCCCAAGAATTTCCAACATTTCGGGATACTTGTCTCTCCTTTAGCATATCTGTTTGTGTAGGAAATAAATATTAATTCCAGTTCTATAAATGTATTGCCACCAACTTTAGCTTCCCTCCACAATGTAAGTCTTACCTCCCATTGAATCAGAAGCCTGACCAAGCTTCTTGATGGCTTGGCTTGATCAGATGACTTTTTTGGAGGTATTTCAGTCAAGTGAGGTGCAGACTTCATTTTTTTTTCCACTTACTAAGCAAAAGTTCAAAGGATCCACATGATGTTCCTGCTGAGGATATGGTGAAATATTCCTACAGGCCTTACCAGCCTTTTATTTGGAACATCATCAGGTTGCTGCAAAATGAGTAACTTGCTAAACATCACTGCTAGTTCATCTGGCCAGTAATTTTAGATTAACACTTGGTAAAGTTTGATGTTCAGTCTCATTTGAGAATTAAGTTGTATTTGGCTTAATACAAGGACAGAATAGAGCTGTTCACATTAAGAGATGGAAAAGTAGTAGAATTCAGGTTTTTTTCCTTCATTCAGTTCCATCAGTTCAGAAAACCAGTGAGAAACAGGAGCCTGTCCCTAGACAATCATGCACTTTGGGAATGGGGTACAGCTCACAACACCCAGACTGCAAGTCATACTAGCCAAAAAGTGATCTTTAAAACTTAACAGTTACTGAAGCCTTAAAACTGAATAGTAGGTGTGTTAATCACAGCGTACACAGTCCTGCTGGGAAGACAATCTTCTGGAGATACCCAGTGTGGCAGGAAGCCAGATGCTGGGCTTCTGTTCTGTCTACTCCAGGAGCTCCATTTTTAGCTCTTCTGTTCACCTACCCCCATTTTATTTGCTTTCTACCAGTTTTAGGTTTATTATGTGTGAATGACAATAGTGTGTTGTAGTGTCAGACCATACTGATGCGCCATTAATAGCATATTTCTAGCTTTTAATTTTTTTTCTAGAGTTATGGCATTACTTGCAAGATTCTTCACTGGGTCCATAAAAACTTTTAACAAGTAGAATATGTATTGATCTGGTGGAAAGAAGAAGCTGAAAAAAATAATTAAATCATTGGAAATTGGTGAAACTCTCAAAGAGCAAACACTTTGTTCTGCAACAGTTCAGGATTCTGATGTGGCCCACTGTAAGCTAAAAGGCCCTGTGGAGGTTTCAAAAGATGTCACACATCACTGTTATTCTGGATACATTGTTGGTTTAAGCTCTGCTGCTCTGTCCAATTATCTGAACTTTGTCAGCTGAACTTCATTTTTTTATTTTTAAATAAAAGAGAGTATTCCCAAGCTGACATGTTTGTTTCAAAAGGCGAACAACAGGAGCTCATGTGCACATTCTAAAGGAAAATTTCTTTCCTAGTAGAATCACACAGAATCGCAGAATTGTAAGGGCTGGAAGGGGCCTCGAGAGATTGAGTCCAAACACTACTTAGGAATAATTTTCAACATTTTATTTTAAAGAAAAAAAAAGCACCAGTTTTTCAAGGATGTATTTATAAAAGCATACTTTTATAGCAAATTAGTTGACAATAAGCTAACTGGACAATCTAATAGAATTTGGCCATGCATTTCTGGCTAAGGAAAGAAAACCTGGAACATGGGAGGCCAGTTCGTCAGCTTGAAAAATTATTGATTCAGGTTCAGTAACCTGTATGAAAATCATTTTATTGGCAGTTATTCCATATAGATTTGAAAAGAAAATATTAGTGGTAGAAAGTCACATTATAGTAGGTAACTTTGAGTGATTGGATGTGAGATAATTAGGCTGTTAACCTTAGTGAAAACCTAATGACAGATTTGGATTTTAAATGAAGCAGTGTATAAATACTAATTAGGAATTTAATGTAATTTCTGAAATACTAAATTTAGAGGATTTATTCAAGACTTCAGGTAGTTAGTTTTTATGAATGTCCCCCTGTGAGACAAGGGAGACAACATAAGGATCATCAAATTTCTATATATGGATGCAAAAATGAAGCAGAGAAGAAAAAATAATGTAGCAGGTAGGAGCAGTTTTTGCTTTTTAATAAAATTTAACTGGTGCATCATGCTGCACTTAAATATCTTGGGCATGAATTTAGCCTTGCACAATATTTTGGTGTTCTAGCATAGCTGCACAACACACGTTGGACCAGATTTTTGGATGAGGTTTGAACAGCAGCTATGTTTTCACTGCACTGCTCTATTTTTGTAGCCATACCGGACATAATTTTATACCAGTTTTTCAGGTTTAGTCTGCCAGGAACAACTTGGCTACATTATCAGGGATCTGAATATGGAATGACCTAAACTCTCAGATAGGTCTCTACCATTCAGACTGAGACATCTGTTACCATGTTGCATCTGTGCTCCTTACCTCTGTCTTTGATGTGTCCTTGCCAGTGTCATGGAGGGGAAAAGCTGTCAGGGGCTTTTAACTGACATCAGCTGCTCCTCATCTCACTGACCCACCCTATTCCCTGTGCTCAAAAAGTAAGGGCAGCTGATGCATTCTTGCATGATGAGCTGGACAGTGCTTCTCTGGGTCCCAGATCAAAGGCTGAACATTTGAAAAAAATATCTATACAGTTCCTTGACCAAGATAAGCAGAGAGTAAAGAGTTGTAAATTATGGCAGCTGCCATAAAAGTGAAGTTTAATTTCATAGGCTTCATCCTGAGAAGAGCAACATCTTACAAATGGAAACATACTGTACTGTAGAGGAGGAAGGTGAGTAGCTATAGTGAGAACAAATACTGCTTTTAGGCAAAAGCAAAACTTGTGTGATTGGGGGAACCTCTAGTTTGGCAGAAGGACATGTTCACCACTGCCATCAATTTTAGAGAAGGGAAAATATTCAAAATCTTTTTAAAGAGTTTTTTTTTTTTTATTTAGTGTTGCTTACATTTCTGAGACAATTTATATTACAAATACAAGAAAACACAGTTTGGTATACCAAATTAACTTTTGCAACAGCTTAAGCAAAACTTTTCTACAGCAAGATGTAGGAGTGTAAAAAGAAGTGAACTGTGGTGCTGGTAAAGTACAGGTTCCAAGCTAGCGCCCTGAATGCATGCAATGTTTCTACTGAAAATAAGAGGATGGGATGGACTCTGTGGCCACAGTTTTGCACAGTGTTCAGAGCTCACTTTTAGTGTATGAAAACTCTTGTTTTAGTGGTGGTATGAGATATTGTTAGATCCAGAGATACTATCAATCAGATCCAACTTCAGTAAAGTTTAGTAATAATGTTTCAGCATTAATATGACTTTTTAAAGGAACAAGTTTACTGTGAATAGTTGTTTCCTTTGAGTTTATAATATTTCTCTCCAGCATGAAAATCCCAGAATTAGCATAACAGCATTGAAAATAAAATCAATCCTTCTGGTGCAAATTAGTAACAGGGTAGGTGTAGATAGAGAAGACGTCTAAAAAGACTTTACCAGGTCAGCAAGGCATTTGGGAAGGAGTCCACTGCAATCAGCGTACAAGGCCAGGATAATGATTTTCATAGTACCACTTCAAATGGGTGTGAAGACAAGACATGAGCTGAGAATCCAGACTAGATGGAATGGGTTGCAGGCCAGCAACATTATGCCAAAGGAAAATACTGTGTGTTTGCCTGCATGTGAAAGCACAGAGAAAGTCACACGCTGCTTTCTTTTCCCTTTCTCTCCAGTTCTCCTGATATTTACTTCCTCCTGCAGGCTTAACCTTTCTATCAAGAATCTCTTTCTTGTCCCCAAGATATGCAAGATGTTTCTAAAGTGACCAAAGCACTCATTTAAGAGAAATGTGACACATACCACGTCTTCGAGAAAGTTCTTGCTCTTCTGCAGAGGCTTCATGTACAGCCTTACCCTTCAAAGCTTCTTGTACGAAACAAAGACGTACCAGTTCACCCAGCATCTGTAACCATCACATGTCTTACCTTGCTCCAATATCCATTTTCTTTCAGTGTTCTAGCACTATGCAGATACAGGTGGGTGTTTTAACACTTGTCTAAAACAACAATGATCCTGATAACCCAGTGAGATCACTGGGTGATCAACTTCTTCATCTGCCCTGTCTCCTGCCAGGCCTGGACCGCCATGGGTGTGAGGACTGCTGCTTCTCTGTAGCTCACCAAGGCTGTCCCCTCCCACCTGGGCTGTATCTGCACCAATCTTCTGCTGAAGACACTTTGCTGGGAGGACAATAAATCACCCGTGGAGGCTGTGGAATCACCATCGGGGATTTTAAGGATATGAGGGAAAGCTATTTGTCAGGAATTATATAGATATGATTGTGCGTCCCTTAGGACAGACGAATGGGAAGCCCTAAAAGACTTTAAAAGTGAAAGCCTCTCAAGTTTTCTGTGGTTCTGTGATAACCAAATGTTATCTCAATGAGAACTGTTTTCCTTCATCTGAATAAAAGCTAGACTTTTGTGGAATAAGAATTGCTTTTGTGCAATAAGAATCCGTTCTGCACTGCCTTCAGCAGGACTAAGGGCAGTAACAGGTCCCTTTCAGTCAAATAAATCCCACAGTGCTGTACTTCAGTAGCTGCAGACAGATACTCTGGGATACTGAGTATGCCCTTTTCAAACGGATTTTAGAAGTGTTGCCCAAGTTCCCAGAATGAAACATTTCTCAATTTTATTTTACATTCCCCCTCCCTCCACTTTCTTACATGATTTCATTCCAGCCATTCTTTTGTCTACCAGGCCATTGATAGGCAAAACTGTCTGCTTTTTCTTCTGTACATCATTCAAACAAAAAAAGAGAAACAATAGCATGTGCTTTGGTCACAACCTCCCCTTGGCTGTATTTTTGCAGCACTTCATGTCTCAGCCTGCTATAGAAAAGGACCCTATTGCTATTTCAACTGGGCAAAATTATTGGTTGTTATAATTTGAATTTGGGATATGCTGATGTCCAGCAGTGGTGAAAATTTTTAAATTTTTTTGTGCTTTATTTATAAGTGAAATTCATAATGGATCTCTGATGAAAAGTGCTAGTAACCCTGCAGACAGAGTGCTGCCTGTGCAAAACTGGGCAAGGCTTTCTTTTAAGAAGTACTTCTGCTGATTTGGCAGAGTTGGACCAGCAAATTGTAGTGATGAACTGGATAAAAATGACCTGGAAAATCCCTGTCTCATGTACAGTGCTGACTGCTGAGCAATCATTGCTGTCCTATGCTTTTTCCTTTGTGTTGACCTGTACATAGATATACTGGTACTCAGTTAATTTAGAGCTGGGACAGTCATAGTGGAAACCATAACATTTTAAAGTCCCTTTTTTATCTTGAAAGCAAAATGATTTTCTAAACCTTTCATTTTTGTTGTGGGGAGGGAATAACGAGATTAGAAACTGAGGCAAGGTCAGACTGTCTCAAGTCCTTGTGCATCTCCAGTGCAGTAGAAGCTGCTCAGAAGTGACTCAGCCATATACGTGAGAGCAATTAGATCCATTTAAAACTCAGGAACTAACAATTTGGAAGATTCTTTCAAAGGCTTTCCAACTGAAAACTCCATGGGTTCATCTTTCTCTGTAGTCTGTCTTGACTCCTGGCATCTCTCTCAATACCTAAACTCAGAGAAAAATACCTGCAAAACCTGCTGGGTTTTGTAGAAAAAAATTTTGGAAACCACCACAGTTTCCATGCTTCCCCCACCCACAGCCACCCCCTGCCATTTTCGCTTGGACAAATTTAGAGAACTTAACTTTCCGTGATTATAGCCAGGATAATTGTGCTGTTAAAATATTCATTAAAGCTATTAAATCAAGGGAAAAGAAAAGGAGAGTGTGTTCAACTGGAGCAACTGCATGCAGGCAAGATACTTGAATATCTTTTCCATATGAAAGACTGGAAACTGCTGATTCTCAGCCATGCCATTCTACGAAGTCTGGACTGTTTATTCATGGGTGGTTCCCAGAGATTCAGCCCAGTCTTACCCTGTTACCATGCAGATTTTATCTATTGTTTTATCACTATGCAGATACAGGCAGGTGCGTAGCACTTTAGTACTTGCCTGTCTCTATTTGTAATACTCCCACAAAGTTCCTAATCTTAATTGAACAATTTTATCTTTTTCAAATATGAAACATAAGTTTCTTACAGCATACAATTGGACACATCATAAGAAGTTACTGAATAACTGAGGGGAGAGCTTGCGTTCCTTGAGCCATTGTATCAAACCTAAATGCATTACTAAAAAGAAAAGAGCTTCTTTTTCTCTTCCTGATGTGGTTAACAAAGGTCTAAAGGACAAGAAATAACACTGTGGTTTAATTTTTCTTTTTTTTTTTCCTGCTGGAAAGTTACATTTTTTCATTTCTCATAGTTATCTTTTAGGGAAATAGCCCAAACTTCTCCTACATATAAAGTATATGTCATTACAATGTCTACAACTGCTCATAATACTCATTATCTGAATGGAAGTGATGGTTATTTAAATCATTAAATGAATGGAAATCTGTAGTATGTGCTTTGGTAACTTTCACTCATGGACTAAGAGGTATATTTGTTAGCTGATTTAACTATGGAAGATGAATGGCAGTATATACACCCCCATCACATATAGCTGCTAGAGTAGACTCAGTCATTTTGTAAAGTGTGTGCAGCGGGAACACAGACAATCACTGATATCAGTGTCCTGTCATGAGTTTATGTTTAATGAGATATTTTTCCATCTTGGGACAAAGACAAAAAATTTTTTTAAAACTTGCTACCCTGGATTCTTTTAGTTTTAAAGCAACTGCCTAAAAAGATAATCAGAACAGGTCCCAAGATATCCTGGAGGGTTGTAAGCAGGGAGTATTAAGTCAGAAAAATTATTTTTATATTTTATTAATTTATTTTGCAACATCTGGCAGGGTTTTTTTGCTAAGATATATTCTTTTTAGGAGATTGCTTTTATTTTTAAGTTTTGGAAAGCCAAACTGGAAACAAGACAGCCTTATCCTGAACAAGATGCCTGTGTTGTCCATTATTAACTGATGATCTGCAATCAAGTATGTGCTGGTTACACATGCAGCCCTCTCGAGCCCTCACCTTCCCTGTTTAGGAGAATCTAGGGGAGTTCTTGGTTTGCAGCCAAGCATTGTAGTCTGCCCAGGCAGTGGCAGGCATCATGGGGAGAAAAAATGTGACATGATTGCTCTGGGGTAACTGTTAGCTGCTGATAAAACTGGGAGAGAAATAATGCCGGTGAGATGCAAAGCTAAAAGCAATTTTTTTCTATTTATTTGTGATAATACCAACTCTATTAAATTATCTGGAAGTGTAAGGATTTATTAAACTATGTATACAATACTGTACCAATTGGGTAATTTGCTAAGCTGACTTTACGTAGATATCTGTACAACATAAGCTCTGTGAAGAAAGAAAACGTTTGGGATTAACCTTGGATGATGAAGAGGTATCATATGAATTACTGTAGTATAAATCACTGTCTATTGGTTTAATTAGTCTATGGTGGGGGCAGGAGAGGAGAAATAAGGTTGCTAGAAAAGCACTAGGGAAACAGTCAGTGACAGGATTAAAAAGCACTAGCTAAACTTAAGAGATCAGGGAATCACAAAAGGCAGAAGCCTTTGTTTTTAAGTCCTTTTTCTGTACTTATTGTAGCACATGGTTAAAAATAATAATAAAAATAATATATATCCTAATCTTGTTCTGAATGAAATTGAGGGAAATTTTGCTTTGATTGGTAATGGCTGAAGAACAGGGTCCTTGCAAAAGAAGGATCAGGTTGTGCACCACACTGAAGTAATGAATTACATCACCACTGATGTTAATGTGGGAGAGGACAAGTTCAAAGTGGTGCAAACAGATGATTTTTCAAATCAACTTTTTTCCCCAATTGTCTCTTTGGCCCAGAAGACCCAAAGCTGTGAACAAACAGGCAGGCAGAGAATATGGAGGAGGAAAAAGTGCTTGCAGGAGATGACTGACGATGATATTCATTTTTTCTTTTCACAGGACAAACACTCTTTGTATCCTTGTTATAGTGAAAGTCCAGTCCAAGGCCAAAAGTGACCATCCAAGCACACAAATAGAGACCTTAATTCCCATAAATAGAGTTTAGTCCCCTCATCTTTCACATACAGCTCACTGTGTACATGTGGCCTTTCTTTTTTATTGCTACCTTTCTCACTCATGTTCTTTTATATTTTCTTTCTGCCACTAGGCTTTATGTAATATTCCAGGTATGGAAATCATATCATAATTCAAAACAGAGTTCTTCACATCTGCATTTGTAAATATGTGTGGAAGTTTTCTTATTCAAATAACTGATAAGAAACATTGGAGTCTTTCTTATCAGTATTTGTCTTGGGCTTCTTTATCTTGGAGAAAAGGAGAATGAGTGGTGACCTTATTAATAAATATTATTATGTTCCTAATAATTACAAAAATTTATATCCACAGAATTAACTTATATTTACATATAAACTGATAAATATAATTTGTAACATAAAATATATACCATGCATATAGAATTGTATTTAAATATATAGTACAATATATAGAATTTACATAATATATCATATACAATATTTTTAATATTTATATACAAAAATGATCCTTCTCAGGCAGGGGGGGTGGAGTAGATGATCTTTTGAGGTCTCTTCCAACTTCTAACATCCCGTGATTCTGGGAGTCCTCCCCATGTGAGGGTGGTGGGGTAAGACCAGGATACAATCCCAAGAGCCGAGGTATTTCAGGGGGAGCAGGTCTGGATGCCAAGCTCCATACCAAACCAGGACAGCCCTAAAGCTGGTACTGGCTGCCATAGGCATGAATCCACCAAGGGTAATGCACTTGTCCCCAAGCACTTGGCATTTTTGGTGCAGCCTTGGGAACAGCAAGGCTAAGGCAGCTATGGGCAGGGGTATTAGTGATGCCTTGCTTCTCCCTCAGTGGCTTCTGGAGATAGGGACAACTGGCCTCTTAGTCCCCAGGGTCAATCTGTTCCTAGATCTGAAAGACATGATGTTCCCCGTGGCCCCAATCACCTAATAACTGCTAAATCTCCAAGTGATAAATTTAAACTGTAGTTAAATTTTGTCCTGATCTTTCTTGTGGATATATCCAGTGTCTCAAACTATTTGAGAAGATCATATTCCCTCCTATACCTGCTCAAGTGCACGCTCCCCATCTACAGAATCTAAACATAAAACACCCTTGTTACAGCTTCAGTGAGAAGGATCAAGAAAATAAAGAGGCTTTTTGAAATTCACGGTCCACAAAAAATAAGATGCATACAACTTCATAAACACCCAGCTTCTTTTTGTTCAATTCCTACTATTCAGTTTTATGTTCAACTGAACTCATCCCAGCTGCACCGAACCAGTACTGCTCATTAGGTTCAGAGCATTGGTGGTCTTAAATCTTCTTGAGATTTGACTCTCAATTCTTATATGAAGCTGTCACAAAATTAACACAATGCCAGAAAGCAAAGCTCTCCTCTGCAGAATTTAGCTTAGCTTGTCACATTGTATATGAATTCCATTTACTTAACTGCAAGCTTATTTAAGGAGCAATTTATTAGTGTTTCTAAGTTCCTTCAGGCAAGCCAAGGTGAAAGTGCTATGTGTACTTGTACTTAGAAATCAACAGAATGGTCACAGTATAAATCTCCAAGTATGAAATAAACTATGATTAGCTGTGAGCTCCCATTTGAGATGAATGTCTGATGCACTGTAACTCAGAAGATTAATTTTTGCAAGTTTTTTACTGTGTTCTGATACGGATTGTATACATAATATAGAAATATTTGTAATAAAGGAGGATGTTGAAAAGTGGATTTCTGTGTTTTCCAGTAAGAGGCTGGAGAGAGAAGTAAGTGTATAAAGCTATATTATCTGAAGTATTCTAGAAGATGTCAGCAGAAAAACGGAATTTTTCTTTTATATGGAAAATTGGCCATTCAGAAATTTGGTTTTAATCCAGACTGAGAATGTTTCTATTTTAAATTTCCAGTTGAACCCAATCTTATAAAAACTGCGAATCTGAAAAATAAAACATTTTTTTAAATATTTAAACCATTAGAAGAGTATATGTACAATAGTGTCTGTTTACATTTGTGTTCATACATGTGTACAGTATTTATAATTAATGTCCTGAATATTTATATAAAAATACTAACATAACCTCCAAATTTTAAAGCTGCAGTGACAATTATCAGCCCTACGGATATATACTAAACCTGAAACCATTAATTTTTTATGTTTCTCAAAGGAGGAAATGAATGGTTTTGAAATGCTTCAGTTTTGACTAGTGTATTTAAAGCACTGGTGAAAAACTCTTCTGGCCTTTCAGGGAGGCCTTAAAAGATTTATATTCCTCTGTTGAGAGGAGAAAGTTTAAAAAACCTTAAGAGCACATGTCAGAGCAAGAACTGAAGCTTGGCAGGAGAAGTGCTGAACTTCACACAGTCAATACCTCCCAGGAATCGGCTGGGAGCCCACTGAAGTCAATGGGATTTTTTTTTTCACTGGCTTCAATGTGCGTTGAATCAGACCCAAAAGGGCTCTGATCAGCAAAAAACCAGGTGGATTTTACTCCAGGAGTGAGCTCAATGAGAATTTAGCAGGTACTTCGAAGTCATGAGCACTTGCATTTTCTGAATGTACACTCTAATTTTTTGAGTTTACAAAGATCTCTACCTTGTGAATTGTTGCAAATAAGAAAAACAATCCTGAAGCGGTGGTCTTTAGTTGCCTAAATACACAAAGAACTGCAAGTTCAAGAGGAGATTCTGGGCTACACTTCTCAAAGGAACCACAAAAAAGACATCCATTTCAGAATGAGAAGTGAAAAAAAAGCAAATGTTATGAGTAGGGGATTTTCCAAGTTTTAAATATGAGCTCAAATTTACACTATGGTAGGACTGAAAGATCAAAACCAAAGGTGGTATAAAATGGCATATCAGTCACTCAGATTAAAGGTTTGGTTCATAGAATTCCTGCCCCAGAAGAGAAAAGAAATATGAAACAGCATGTAGTAAAAAAAATCCATTTCTGGATTCTAACCAGTCCGCTGCTGGTGTCCACTTTACCTATAGTAGAGCTATTTGTAAGCAAGAAATAGATTATGTTTACTTAGTTTAAAAATATAAGAACTGCTTAAATACCTATAGAAATGAAAATGCAGTTTAAAATGAAGCTCTACAAATTTCAGCAGCTAGGAGTGATTGAAATAAGACTGAAACTTTTTAGAGGAAAATTTCCTTTTTTTTTTTTTCGTGTTAAAGAAAAGATATTCCTGGGATGGAGAGTGTGGGGGGAAAGCAGATATGAAGTTGATGATGAGTCAAGATGGGCTATAATCTAAATGCCAAATCTGGATCTAAGCAGGCTTCAGAACCCAAACCTCATTGTATAGGCTGAAATCTGAGGTCTGAGGACACAGCGTTTGAGGCAGTTTGGATCTGCATTCGGGACTAGAAGGGATATTCTGAAAGGATACTTTTCATCAGCTTTTAGCAAGGCTGATCCTTTCATGTCTCAATAAACTGAAAACTGTAAGTTGGTATATTCTACTTCTGTTTTTATTTTAGCCATCAGTGAGTGATTCAGTAATGTGGACCTTTCTTACTGTCCAAATGCAGACACATTCGATACTCAGTGAAAACATAGTCACAAATATGTACTAGGTCCTCTTCTTACCACATTAGAGAGTCTTGTATGTGTAGTCACCACATTGGCATCCTGCTTATCCTGTAACCCAAACATTTGTGCAATTTTATCACAGCATTCAAAATGAATCACTGGCCACTCCGGGGGATGCTTCCATCAGATGCATTGTCATTTTCTGGAATGACAGTCCAGCAGTGTGAAACCTGAGGAACAATAAGCCCCTGATAAGGGAAATCAGAAAGCCCAGCCCCCCCCCCCC
>VXBZ01005714.1:179816-342008 GCA_013399135.1 Heliornis fulica | reverse complement strand
CCCCTGGTCTGAGGTCAGGCGATTCTTTTAAAAGCAATCCAGACCAGTCATGAGACAAAATTTTTGTAGCCACATCAGATTTCCAGCATTTACTGCAGCTCCCAAGTGTGGCTTGTGCTCATGGTGTTATTCATCAGATTTATGAATGCATTGTTCCGAGTTTTAAATTACAGCCCTTAGTAATCGTGTCCACTCAGATCGCTGAGTGGCAGGCGGCAGAGAAGTCTTAGGAACAGAAATGAGCATATACACTCCCTGCTCTGCAGGATACTGCTCACATGCAACAACTCTATTTTAATATTAAAACTTTCTGTGAAGGTAGCTTTCTGCTCCCTTTCATTTTCCAGTTCACAAGCCCACAGTGCAGTTCTGGCATGTATCTTTTATCCTCTGGAAACAACCTGCCAGAACCCTGTGGGGATAGAGACATTCTTCCAGGCTGGGTTTCAACCTTGCTTTCTGTTACCACAAACCATTTCCTAAACTTGAATGTTCTTGTTGAAAGGTTTAGCTCTAAAGCATGAGCTGAGCTATTTACCTCAGGGATTCCAAATCAGGAATTTTAATCACGTTGATTATATCAAATTTCATTTAGCAAGAGCACTGGATCTTCTTACTCCTGAATTTAACTTCAGGCATGACTGGCTTCATTTGTCGATGCTTCCTCTCTGCTCTCTCTTTTGTCCTCTTCTCCTGCTTGTGGTAGCAAGGGTCGCGTGACAGGTTGTGCGTTAGATGACAGCTTTACCACTCTTGGTCACGGTCCTGGGTGTTTAAATCGCTGAGGAAGTTGTGTGTGCAGCATGAGGCTGGGTAAGCTCTGGCATGGATGTGTGACCCCTCTGCTGTTACTTTTCTGGGAACTTGCACTGCTGCAGATGAATCACCACTGCTTGTCACTCAGAACCCTTTGAGTTATATTTATTTTAAAAGGCACAATAAAAATAAGTACATTAGCAATTCCCCTAGGAAAAAAAAAACCACAACAAAACAAAACCAAAAAACAAAACCAACAAACCTCATACAACTATAAGCAATAATAAATAACTGATATCTGTTCCTCTTCTCAGGTCATACACACAAATCCAAACCCTCTCGGAAGAAGTTCTGTGCTGGATCAAGGGAGAGTGGCAGGTGGACTTTTATACTGAAAAAAACCTAAAAATTTGCAGATGTCCATTGGTGACAGAGGGTGATTCAGGCATATTTAGGGCAGATACTTCCCTGTCCTGTACATATAAGAGAACTTGTCAGCCACACTCTTGGGGCACAGTTACTGTGGCCACTGAACAAACACCTATCAGTGTATCTAGGCTCTGCAGAACAACTCTGAATCATGAGGAAAGGGACTTCAGGAGGTTTCCTATCCTGTGCAAAAGGAGAAAGGGGATTTTCATCTCTGGGACTCTGGAGTGGAAAATTTTGAAAGCACAGCAATTTCTAGTGCTAGTTACTAGTACTTTAATGCATAAATGAATAATGGTCAAAGAAAAGCAGGCAAGGAAAGCAGCATTCATAGCTTAATTGATGTGTTGTGTCTTTCAGACAGTCATTATGCTGGACCTCCTCATCCCACAGAAATGTGCCTTGGAAACTTTACCAAACCGCCTAATTGGTGCATTTTTGGGAAATAATGCTTCAGCTGGGCATGACATAAGAAAGAGAGAAAAAGAGAAAGAGAGAGAGAAAGAGAGAGAGAAAGAAAGAAAGAAAGAAAGAAAGAAAGAAAGAAAGAAAGAAAGAAAGAAAGAAAGAAAGAAAGAAAGAAAGAAAGAAAGAAAGAAAGAAAGAAAGAAAGAAAGAAAGAAAGAAAGAAAGAAAGAAAGAAAAGTAGAAAAGCAGAAAAAGGAGTGGCAACTCTTCTCTGAAAAGCTTTTACTGTGTTTTATTGGCTGCATTGGCTCTGAGATGTGAAGTGCGGGAAAGTGTTCCATCTATTAGAAGATGACTTTTTGTGATCAAGACATTTTCATTTCTCATGCTGAGTTTAAGATGTAAAAGGTGCCACTGTTACAGATGGTTGTGAATGTACAAAGAGTACCAGTGATGTATTTTTACTGTAGGGACTTTAACAACCTTCCTTGGCTCATCCATAGATTAAATCATTTCTCTCATATACCTATGAGCAAGACTTTTTGGGGTTTAGGCTTTGCACGTGAAAAGAATATTTGGACCTGGAATGGAGGACTGAAGTCGGGATTTAGCTTAGGTAACACTTACCCAGTCACAAAATAATCAGTATCTCAAATGCCTAAAGTGTTCAAGAGATTAATTATTTTGGCTGCTGCATGGGCTCCCTAAGACACCGCTAGAGTTGAATGTCCTAGCCCAGACTACTCCAGGGCTTTCTCCACGCTGCTGATGATCCAAGACCCCATTTCAGTTCAGCCTGGAGTACTCAGCCCCTTTCTGAGCTATGTCACAAGTAGGCATCTTGTCTTGTTTGGATATCACAGAGGGATCCCTGTCCTGACTTGACTCATCCCCCTGCCTTCATTAAATGATCGCTAGACTGTTGATGGGACCTATCCTTGTCACCAGGTCAGGTCCTTCAGGTTTGTTTCTCCTTGGTAAGGGTTTGGCCAGTGCTGGGGTCATCTACAGCTTCTGACTTGTCCCCCTCTCCCTTCTCCCAGAAGGTCTCATTTTTCACATATACAAAGCCAGATGGCTTCACAGAGTTCTGTGTTCACTGATGTTCTCCATCAGTCTCCACAAAACTGAGTGGGCCTCACATCAAGATTTTGAGGAGCAGAAGCACATAGATTTTGTTTAATTCTACACAGCTCAATGATATTTATATCTTTTAGATCAAGAAGAAAACAGAAACTAGCACAGGGTGTGATCTTAAAAGCTGAATGCGAGTTTAGAATGTGTCGGCTCATTAAACACAGAATGTGTGTCTATAAAATGACATTTAAGCATGTTTTCCAAGTGCAGATTTATCTTTTCTCATTATGGTCATTCTAGAGTACCCTTTCAAAACCTGAAGCCAGCTTCAAAAATGTCTCAGTCTGAATTTTGCACTGTCACTTGGTTTGTGTGTGTCTTTACCTCTGGAAGCCACTTCCCTGCTCTCAGCTGAGGTTATAAGGCAGCCCAGAACAGCCTGTGTTCAAGAAAAGACACCAAAGAGAAATTCTACTTCAAAGGAAATTAAAAAAAAACAATAACCCTGCAAGCTCTATAGCAGCACTTACATGAAAACTGAGAAAAGTCCTTACAGATTTCTCTTTCAGCACACTTAACAACATGATTAAATATGTGATTGACAAAACTAAATTAAGGAGTCTTGATAGTACTTATCTCACAAGGAACAGCTTGAAATTCACAGCACCTGGAGGCTGTTGTGTTCATGCTGTTTCGTAAATGACACCATGGGAAAGTGCTAAGCTATCTTCTAGAAGTGGAACTGTGGTAAGGAACTATTTGGAATTAGTTTGAAAAAACACTACCAGCAGTAGGTGACTGGTTAACAATTTCATTTTTTTCCCCAGAGTTGTGTAACTTTGTATATACCCATGCTGCAGACACAACACAAACTGCTGCCCAAGAGCTTAATACCCTAGCTAATGCTAGAAATGTAGAGTTGTGATGAAGCTAGCCATAACCCAACTGTGGGCTAGCTTCAGTTGCTATTTTAGAGGGTCAGTTGCCCAGCCCATTGTTATTGCCATGGCCTGCTTTATGACCTGTCCCTAAAACGCTGGATTTAAATTCTACTTCTCTGTCACAATCGTTTTGTTACTGTAGCACTTACTGTCCTTGGCCCAAATTTGGCTCCCAAATGTACAAGTGCAACTCTAGAATACATTAGCTGAAATCAATTAAGTCTCTCTCAATTTATAGCAACTGAAAGCTGAATTTGACCAATATAGTCTGCTGACCCTTAAATGACTCTATCTTTACTGGTCAAATGCAGTGCTGCTGTGCCAGTTTGAGGCAGCAGAGAGTTTAGCTATGTATCAGAAAATCAATTAAGTGAAGCCTTCAAATAATCTGAGCTAACCTCTCATTTTAACAAGAACATGGAAACATGTATCAAGAGTGTTATAATAATCATAAAAACATTTTAAAGTCAATCTGAAGCTGTGATGTCTTCTGTATACGTACCTTGCTACTCTGGAAATAGAGAAAAGAGCACATTCTAAATAAATTCATTTAACACCAAGGACTATCATATGAAAAAATCTACCACATTATGAAGTGTCTTTCTGATATGAAAGCTTTGGGAGTAAATTAATCAGACCTCTCTCCTTCTTTGCTAAATGATTAACATACAACAAAGGAATATTTAGATGTCTGAGAATAGACGTGTAGGAATATCTAGGCCTGTCTAAGAAGGACAAATATAGATATTCCCATTTTAAAGATAGTAAACATCTTGCCAGAGGAAGATGTCTCAGGATGGGGGGGAAATTTGGAAGTATATGTGTCTGTTCAGTTTTAAATTAGGAATAGCTGTAGTGAAATGTTAAATAATTAAGTGCAATATCAGGCTCAGAATTTCCAATTATCTCACACCACCACTCAAAGGGTGGTATTTTATTCAGTAAATAACTCTGGTATTGCTTTCAGGCAGCAGCTTCCATCTTTAACTCACATGCTAATTGTTTGTCATCTTATAATGAAGCTCACATATTTTCTTCCTGAGTTTAAAGAGGAAGTGTTATGACTTTGAAGAGTGAGTGACAACAATGCTTTGGTTGATTGAATGGTGGTGTTTCAGGAAGGGGTTGGGAAAGCCTTGAGAGGCTTTTACTATAGTGCTTCCTGAGATTAGATTTACTGTATTCTTCTGACTACAGTGATATAATTGAGTAGACCTTTATTGCACAGAGAGACAAGCAAACCTCAATTAAATAAAGTCTTTTGCTAATCGCTGTCTGCCTTATCTGTCTATTAGCTTCCTGCCTGGATTTCTGCTTTGCCAAATGACTGCAACTAAACAACAGTTAATGTCCAGAGAAAGAAGGTGGTGTAGGACAAAGATGGCCCCCTTGGATGGTTTAGGTCTTGGCAAAGGTCCTGTGGTGTAAGCATGAGTTCTCTGTGCAGCTTCTGTAGCCCAAGGCTGTCAACTGCACTATGGATATCCAGTGATTTATTCTTTTCCTCTTCCCTCTTGTGGGGCAAAGTCTCAGCTGATGAAGTGATACTTATGTACATAACTAAATCTTGACATTCTTGACATTCACCCTTCTTCTATGGCCTGTTTCTGTATCTGGTGGAATCAAAGGGAAAGTTTCCACTGAATTCATTAATGCAGAATAAAGCTCTAGGTGTTTTTTTTTGAGGATGGGTTCTTTTGTTGTTTAAAAAAATATAAATACATATAGCAGAGATGTTGATATTTAGATGTGCCAAGTCACAGTAAGGTTCCCCTTTTGTTTTTCTTTCCTGAAGTGTTGCAACAAAGCTGACAAGTTGAGGAGGATTTTTTTCCCAGCATATCCAGTCACATCAGATTGTAAACAATGTGAAAGAGAATATTGTTATAGAAATGAATAAACTGATAACATGATTACAGCATACATTTCTCAAAGAAAAACAGCTGGTGAATTTCATACAGAGTCCCCTCCATGCTGTGAAATAGCAAAACAACACATTCCATCAGTAAGATAAATCTAAGACTTTCAGGGTGGCAGCCCATAGAATGTATTCAAAGGATCTTGACATTGATTCAGAATATCCTGTGTGATTAAAATCTTCCCCTCTCCCTTCTGGTTCTAATTTAACACTTTATAAGAGCAAATTTCGCAATAAGATTTGTGAACAAGATTGGTGAGATTTTATGGCAGACCTGAAGACCAGACCTGAGTAAAGTCTGGGCTATATGACAGATGGAACTGAGGGCCACTTCTCTTTTTTTTTTTATAAAAAAACTACCAAAAAGGTACTGTCAGTTCCCAGCAAAATCAAGTCTGTGTAAGTTAGGCCCCTAAATTCCTGTAAAACTGTTGATCAGAAGGACTATGCCAATCATTTGAAAGTGCAAATTGAGATACCTTTGGCGTCCTTTAGATACCATCTTGAAAGCATCTCCTCTGCTCAGAGCATAGCTCTCATGGCCCTCAGTTGGCATAAAGTGCTCGGCGCTCCTACAGATCAGAACTTGGGAGTGGAAAATCAAATCAGTTTGGGAACTGATAGTTGAAAGACTGTGCACTGATCATATGTTGTGGAAAAATACTTTGGCTCAGCAGTATATTCAGCGTCACAGCAAATATCTAGGGCAGAGGGAGAATCTTGCCTTTATCTCTCAGCTCTGCAACTCACTGCTCCTCATTAACTTTCTTATCGCAGTGTCCCACACCTCCAGAATCTGTACTAGTTTTGCATCTTAGTTTCTGATCCTCTTACTTGCTCCTAAACAGCCTGCTTCATTTTCCCTAAGTTGCCTGGGTCCTGTTAGAGCAGCCACTGACTCATTCTGCTGTCTGTCACAGCAGCAGCAGGTACTATGTCATGGTAGATGTAACTCCAGGGAAAGTCCCGTTCATCCCTCAGGCTCTGTGGAGATCTGAGCAGAGAAGATAGAATTTTCTGAGTTTTGCTGTCAAAACACTGAGCGGATACAGACCGAAATATTCAAAGGACTGTAAATTAGTTTGAGTGGACCTTCAGCAGTAAGTGCCCCTGCCTGACACACACACACAATACAGGGCTGATTCATCTGCCTACATCTGAAGGTTTTGTTCAAAAGCACAGAGTAGACTAGGCAAATACCCTTAGAGCACTCTAACATGGTGGTTCCTCTACACTGTTTTATATCTGAGGAAATTGCTCATTCACTTCTGAAAAACAAGGATCCACATGCTTCTGTCTGAACAGGTAGAGTTTGGAAGACATGTAAAGAATCGTAGGATAGCCTTATAACTGAAAGGATGGGAAAAATCCTTCAGACCTTGTTTTGCAGAGAGGAAGATCTCCAGAGTAGATTTTCAGATTTCCACGAAATCTGAAAATTCTTCTGTTTCCCTCTCCCTTTTTTTATTTTTTTTTTTTTTGGTGTTTGTTACATGTAAGAAAAAAGAACTGTGAGGACAGCCTGCCATCTTGTTCACAGATACACAGGTGAATGCACACATTCCGTATAAAAGTAAATAGATCTGTGCAGTTGTTCATATCTACACAGCTCTATATAATCAAAGCAAGGTATAATTTTTTCAGGGTAGTGTTCTGCATTAAATAACCTTACCAGATGGAAATGCATTTGTATTAGCTGTGTCTGCAGACAGCAGCCTTTTCAATGAAGTAGATGTATCTCTCACAACAGATTAAAGTAAAAAATGATGCTCAAGAGTCTCATTCTCTGCTAACAGCTAAGCATTCCAATGGGAAGCAATTTCCAAAACACTGGCATATGCAGTAGACTCCTTCTTTGAAGTTAGCTAATATTTTAGTTCGAATTGGACATCAGAGCATTAGTAATATTTTGTGTTTTGAATGTTCTCATCAGTATATTCACTCTCTGACAGAAAAATACTACAGGTAAAATTAGAATACCTGAAAAAAATGCTGGCATCCTTGCTTTGGACAGAGAGAAAAGAAACACCTGAAACATACAGATCATTATGTTATGTTTTCCAGCTTTCTTTGCCAGTTCCTAACAGTTCTGTTGTCATTATTGGTTTCTTACAGGATATAAACAAACAGAACAAGAAATTTAATTGTGCTTATGGTTTTTGGTGCTGTTCTACATAATTACATTTTCTAGTCTCTCTGTGATGAAGTATTTGCCAATGACTTAAAAATAGGCCTCAATTTCATGGTTATCTGAATTTTGTAAGAACTTTCTTTGGATTAATGGTTCACTCAAAAGTTTTTCAAAACTCAATGGACTGTTTGAACTGTCTCATCTGATCTCTTACTCAGCCTGAGCCAGAAGATTTCACACAGTGCTACATACAATGCTCTAGTATGAAAAACACATTCTATATGCCGAATGTGATTTAAATTAATTAACCTCCCCCTTTATTTATTAATGCTGACCAAAACATAGATGTTCCAAGTTTGTGGACGGGTCAGCATCTCTTCACTTCTGCAAGTTCAGCAGGAATCCCATCAGAACTTCTAGCAGGTATTTCTGCCTTCTCTGATGAGCCCTCAGACACTTCCATGGGGACATGCAGGACTGTTTACTGTCAATCACCTGCTAATGAGTGACAGGAAAGACTAGGTGGCACAGGATCTGAACACAAGTGGTTTCCCATAACCCACAATGCCTTGTGTTGCTTGTGTGTAAGGAGAGGAGGAAGGAGACTACCCAACCTTTCGAAGGATCAGCAAAGTGTGAAATGACAGAGCAGCCTACCAAGTCTTCAGTGGGGTTCTGGAAAAAAGGTGAAAAGCAATTCCTCGCTCACTATGAAATGTAGATGATTGATTCTCAAATTAACTTGCTTTTTCTGGGAAATGGGGTGGTGGAAAGTTAGCATTTTTCATTTAACTATCAGTGTCATTCTAGCTACAATATGCACTTAATGTTGTTCAAAGCAAAACTTTCATTTAGAATGAAAGTGTATCAGTGATATTATTGATTAAAAAAACCTCTCTGCCACATGACTGAACAAAATAGAGGTGCCTCAAAATTAATGGGTGAAATAAACCCATGATTTCATTCAAAAATCTACTTGAGAATTTGCTTTTTTTTTCCCCAATATATTCTTAATAATCATGTATTTCAGTTCTAATATATGGAACTGTGATGCAAATTTTATTTTCTAAAGTTCCTGAAGGTAATTTATTGATATGAAATCCCCGTAAATGCTTTTTTAAAAAAAAATTGAATAGAAATATTTCTGTTGATGTACAGTTATACAAGCAGACAATGAAATTACTGTACCCATGTTCCGTTAGTTAAGTGTTAATTTTTTTGTCTTTTTGCAGGTCTGTATTTGTTTGAGTAATGAGAGCCAGTAGGAAGAGAACATCATATCTATACTGAAAATGAATGAAGCTTGAAAATTCCCTCTTTGCTTTGAAGTGATTCTCAGACAATAATCCTAGATCGATACAAAGGTTTTGCCTTGACCTTGTCCTACATAATATAATTCTTTTATGAGAAAGAAATAATTTTTAGATTTTCTATCCCTTTGTATTCCCAAACATTATAACTTTAAAATTTTATTTTTCCACTTCTTTTTTAAAAACCACAAAATCTGGTTACCTTGTTTAGCTATTGCCTTTGTTTCCAAGTGACACAGGTGGTCTGAAAAGATGTAAGTAATTTCTCCAAGGAGAAGAATCTTTGGTCTACTGATCGAAGTCATACACATTGGCTACAGTACAAGAAGAGCAGTTTAAAACTATTGTTTTAACTTACTCATGGTAGGAAGTGATGAGAACAAAGGAAAGTTTGAATTTCATGTTCTGTGAGCCTGATCTTGCACAATCAAACCACAAAAAGCAGCTGGTTGTTGACAGGTAGATAATAATCCATATTCTTCAAAATTTCATGTTGTTCTTTCTGTGCTTGGAAGAAGAAAGTAGGAGAAAGTTAAGAGTTTGTGAGCATACCTTGGAAAGCGTTGGGAAAAAAGAAGAGAGGACAGTTATGTCCTCTCTCATTTGGGTAACTCTCATCACCCATGAACAGCTAGTTCTCCAAGCAGCTGAAATCTCGTGTGAAATGTTTTCTCTTTGCTAGTGCTTCCTCCTTCCACATGAGAAATATCCTGTGTGCTCTTAGTGTTCTTTTTACTAGAATATATTGTTTATTTATAATTTTTTTAAGGAACTTCTGTCAAAAGGCCATCTGACTATCACTAAACCAACTGAGGTCAAATAAATTCATATGGGAGGAAGCAGTAAATTTGAGGGGCTGTGGATTCTCTTTGGGTACATGCTGTGGGAAATCTGTAAATGCTAGGATACCATGAGAATAAGAACCTACATGATTAGAAAAGCCACAACAAGACTGTTACAAGTAATGCATAGCATAGTCTACTATCTCATTTAGAAACACACATTGACAATATGAAGTCCCTTGAATTGAAACAGCTGCAATTTTTGTTTGTTTTGTAGACAGCTATTACTGTTTCTTATAAACATCATCTTGATTTTGGGGCTTTTAATAATTTGCTCATAGAGGGGAAAAATATGCAATGGAAGATAATTCTTCTAACTGTATGAACAAAACCTTGGATCCTTGGATCTAATCATCCTATCCTCCTGGATCTTACTCGTTTACTGGAATCTAAATTGTGTGTTTTCAATATAGTGTAGCAGCCATAGGATCACTTACATTTTAATGTGAAAAAATCTCTGGAGTATTGAAAGAATATTAATTAATTAATTAATTAATCTATTTATTTTAGAGAAGTGGGTGTAATAACTGCTGACTAAATATACAGTTAGCATATTTAGTAATTTTCCCTTTTTCTTTTGCATAGAGTTCAGTTGTTGCTAAGTCAGTTTCAGAAATGTCAAGGAAAGAAAATAAAACTAAAAATATGACTTGTATTCAAGCTATATTTAATTTTTTAGGGAAAAAGAAAAAGGTTTTAATATGCACAATGTTTGCCCTTTTTTTTCAAACACTGAGAATTTTAATTCTTGACTTGCTTATAAGCTAAATTATCTATTGGTGAAAGAACATTTCTTTAGTAGGAGCCACAGCTATGCAGTAAATGCAGACAAATTAATGCAAAAGAGATTAATCTTAAGACTTTGCTTGTAAGAGTAATTTAAAACCCTGTAGTCATGAAAAGAAGTAAAATCAATGTTTGATTTAGAGAGCTCCTGCCTCCCATCTCAGGTATTTGAATTTTGTTTGTGAGCAAGAGTTTTTTTGAGCCACTGGATAGAATCAGTTATTTTGATTAAAGTCTTGAGTTTCAGAAGTCAAAGATTTTAACATTGTTGTGTCATTATAAATGTGAGGTTTTGATTTGCATTGCAGAAATTGTAGTTAAATTCTTTACAGTGATACAATTAAAAATATCTATAAGCAGTAGAAAAACCTGTTTATGGACTTTGATATGGACACATATAATCAAAATTAATCTATTTAAAAATTAAGTAGTTATGCAGAATGAGCATACAACTTCCTTCCAGGTAGGATGCACAATTTAGAGACTTTTTATTTTGCCACCAAGTACAGCTTCTAGTTTATCTCAGGTTTTGGTTTGTTTTATTTTGTGATTGATCTTATTTTTTGTTCACTTCAGTATATGAAGCACCTGATCAGTAATGAGCATCTGTTCATGAATAGTCAGCTATGCTGAGATGACACAACAGCTACAAGTGGCTGTTCTGGTCAGGTCACCTTTTTTTGGTAAACTCTTCACTAAGGCTGAAATCAGTGGACTACCTCATCTTACTATGGTTCCTATAGATAAAAATGGAAGGTCATGTGATCCTTGAGGTGTGCAGGTAAAAGCCAAACTCTGTAAATGACACAGAATCTGGATGCCCTCTCCTGCTGTTTATATGCCACTGTCAGCCATTTGTTCTTTTCTGATCCCTGCAGATTATCTCTGTTTTTGGACCAGTGGATTTCTGATGCCTCACACCTCCTCTCCAGCAGATACAAGCTCATCTAATTCTGAAAGAAAATATTTAGGTTCCTTTTTTTTTTTCCTCTCTTTTTTTTTCTTCCAATAAATAACAACCTTGATTTTCTCATTTTCCCCTTCACATCTGATATCAATGTTTTTTGGTGTTGCAAAAGGAAATTGATTGAGGACTAAAACCAGAGTTGTGCTAGGCTGTAGCTAATAACAGTTCAGTACTGAACTACATTAGTATCAATTACTGTGATTTGTGGCATGAAGGGAAATCACGGTGTAGAAATGTAGGAAAACTAATTTATGTCCTCTCTAATTAGATAATGAAAACAGAAGAAAAGTGAAAGAAATGCATTTAAAACAGTTGTATAAAATTTGAGAATTTCCATGTTAATACATTGAGTGTCAACATAGTGATCCAGAGGGATTCAGTTTTCTTTCACTGAGGTGATTGTGTGGTTTTTGCTATGTTATTATTTGAATTTTCTCATTTGCAATTTTCTAGGGCTGTGGAATTGACTTATCCCTGCTATTTGAACAAGTATTAGGCTGTCATGTAGCAAAAAAAGCAAAATGCTGTGACTGTAAACACTTTAATTGATATTTTTATCTCCAGAAAAGATTCTTTTCTTATTGCACTAGACTAAAGCTTCAGTATCTCCATGGGTTACTTCCAATTTGATCACTGAACTCAGAATTAGATTTCCCCACAGATATCTTTTCTCCTACTGCATTCATCATTTATTTTGTTTTGATTTTGCTTTTGCACTTGGGAAAATTTCCAGAGGAGTTGAACTAAAAGGTACAAGTTCCTTGTATTAGAATTCTATTAAAAATATCTCCCAAGTAGATTAAAATTTAAGCTCAGCCTTGTGCCACTCCCTAGAATACAGGGTGTTCTTTTCAACCCTGAGAGCAAGAGTTTTAGCTCCTGGTCGTCTGAAAGATCTCAGTTCTCTAATCTTTGCTGACAGTTAGTCTGGAAAGAGTAGATCACTCTAGCAATAGAAGCCTCTGTTAGCTGAACATTGTTAGGAATGTGCTGAAGGACAGTGGACCAAATTACATCTCCAAGTTTCCACCGTGTTTTTCCATATTCACATGTCATTGTTCAAAAGCATGACTTGAACCCCCTTAGTTGTGCAACCTTGTAGCTCACACTGGTTCCAGTAATGGGTCATCTTCCTCTGTCATAGCCTGTGCTGCAAAAGGTTCTTCCAGTGGGTTTCCTTGTCACTCGATAACAGACAATGCAAGATGAGATTCCCAGCCCTCAGACCCCCTCAGACCGCCTCAGGTTCTGGGACAGTGAGCTGTAGGGGCACAGACTCTCCTGCATGCTGCATTTTTTTTTTTTTCTTTCTTTCTCCTTTCCATCTAATCTGTCCCTGTTGCACTTACCTTCTCTCTCCTAATTCCTTCCTCAGGCCTGTCTCCATTCCTCGCTGTTCAAATTCATTTGATGTAAAATGGCAGCCAAGAAAAAGCAGTACCCTGGCTTTATTCCGCTCTTTGTATTATGACAACCACCAAGTACTTTCTGTAAGTGCTTTTAAATTCTTGAGCATTGACTTATAAACATATGTCAAACAGACCCGTACTAGGAGGTTCATACTGTTACTTTCCTTGTGTCGCTTTCATGGGAGTTAATGAAATGAAACACTAATAACAAAACTTGTGCACATACTGAACTCTCAGGTACATTCCTTGAAAATCTATTTCAGATAAATTAGCACCAACTCTACCGAAAGTTCATTCTTTTGTTTTGCAAGTAATGCCTTCTGTGTTTTGGTATCAATACTTTTGATTATTTAGCAAGATGCTGGAAAAGATTCAAGTCTTTCTTCTGATGACTGGCTACTGCTTTGCACTTGCTTCATATTGTGCTGGGAAATATTAAATCTAGTTTACCATCTATTGCCTTTTGGCCCATGTTCTATTCACATCAGACTGGTGCTTATTTTAGGATAGAATAGAATAGAATAGAATAGAATAGAATAGAATAGAATAGAATAGAATAGAATAGAATAGACAAGATTAACAGAAATATTTTAATCAACCTTACTTTAGCAAAGAGTAGTCTTTGGCACTTAGTGATGTTTGAAAATATATTTTCTGAGAACTTATCTACCAGTGCTCCTACTGAGAGAACAGTTCCAAAAATATTCTGCATTTGTAAATTTTTTTTTGATTCACAGATCTGGATTCTTTCTTTAATCATGACTTTTTGGAGATGTTCCTTCTTATTCCCTGAAGACTAAATGCAAGTGAATTTCAGAAAAACACCTTAACTCCCAGTATCATATTTTTCTGCTATTCACCTATGTGATGGTGCATCCTTGTTTGTCAGTCAAAATACAAATTTAATACCAGGTTGCCTCATACAGGAGAACTGAATAAAAAGATAGTTTATAAACTGTATAAAAATATACTTTTCCTTTTGCAGTGGTCTATATTCACTTCCCATCAAAACAATTCTCTTACTGAGCATGTATAGTAAATGTGGTCTCTTTCCTCACCCTGAGAGTTTGCTTCAAGTTTTAGTAGTTGTCTTTAACCAAGTCATTTGTCCTGTTTTACACAACCTCTTCTTACTTGGTGCAACATTTCTTTCATAATCTATCTTAAAAATGACTATGGCATGAACTCCCTGTGAACCCCACAACTTGCCTCCAGCATTTTTTACAGATCAACTGTAATAAGCTGGTGCAGTAGTCAGTTAAGAAAAAAAAAAAAAAGATGCTTGGTCAAATACTACTTCGTTTCCTCAATATTATTATGATGTTTCCACCTGAACATTAGGAAACACTTTTTTACTGTGAGGGTGACTATGCACTCACACTGGTGGCCCAGAGTGATTGTGGAGTCTCCATTCTTGGAGATACTCCTAAGCCATCAGGACATGGTACTGGGCAACCTGCTTGAGAAGGGGGCTGGACCAGATGACCTTCAGAGGTCCTTTCTCACCTCAATGATTCTGTGATCTGGCAATTCTAATTTGTTTTTTAATTTTTTTT
This sequence comes from Heliornis fulica, assembly GCA_013399135.1. Taxonomy (NCBI): domain Eukaryota; kingdom Metazoa; phylum Chordata; class Aves; order Gruiformes; family Heliornithidae; genus Heliornis; species Heliornis fulica. The sequence goes on along the minus strand of VXBZ01005714.1, from coordinate 327,478 downwards.
TGCCTTTCATGTGATAAATTTCTAATAATTTATTTGGTTTGTTTCATTTTTTTTCTTTGGTTTGTTTGACTGTCACTGGAAGAAATTGGATTTTATTGTTTCTCTGTTTTGAGCTATATAAGCAGGTGTCCATTGGCTAAAGTGGTATTTTTGGGGTATCACAGCAGCTAAAATGTCTCATTGTTCTGTCTAAGAGGACTACTAAGGCAGTTCATTTATTTTCTAGTGGCCTATGATAATGAAGTAGTTTGCAGTGACAGTTTCACTTTCCTTTTGGTTTCAAGGACTAAAGTTCACGTGTAAATTTTTCCCACGTTTTCTGCATTGTTGCACATACGGTGCTTCATGTGCTGCTTGGAACTCATCTTCCTGGCTTTAGCTAGCAGATAGGCAGGTACTCTGAGCTAGCTATAAGGTTCCCTCTGAAATCAGTAGGAGTAGGTGCCTCCAGGACAATTACCTCATCCAGAGATAGCTGTTTATTAACTTTCAGGGCAGCATAAGCAATAATTTAGAGGATGTGTAACTTCTGTCTGCTTGCAGTTAAGAGAGATGAATTCAACTGTAGAAATCTATGCGGTCCTTCTCTGTTGCTTTTTTTTTTCAGAGTGGCTTTGATCTCTTAGGATATTTTCTGTTTTCATTAGTATGGCTATTATGATATGAGAACATAGGAGGCAAAATACTACTCAATTAGCTTGTGAGAGAGGTGAAGTTATTCTGCAAGTGCCCAACACCACAGGGTACGTGAACACATATTCATCTTTGCTCTGGAAGATTTATTATTGTACTCTTTCCACCGCCTTGCCCTGAAACCAGGGCAGAGCAGTCCCACAAGCCTTCTGTTTTACATTTCTTTCTTACAGAAAGGCAGACATCCTTCTAGCTGGCTGAAGATGTCCTCTGACTTAATTGCTATTTATTTTTTGTGTGAGGCTGCTCTGCATAACTTGGTAAGCACATACCTGTCTTGTGTACCATACATCAAATGCATAACAGTTGGGATTAGAAGGTAGCAGACCTTAAAAATTATCTGTAGTGATGTCTATTTCTGCCTGAACATGCAATTTGAACTTTTCCCATCTGAATGCTACTGAAAGGCTGTTCTGCTCCCTTTCCAGTCCTCACAAATGGGGTTGCCTGTGCTGTCAGCAAGGAACACTGACCCTCACTTGCGTGGCTCCCAGGAGGGTAGCTGGGCCCTGCCAGGGAGGTGGCACATTGCCATGGAGGCGCCCTGGCAGCTCAACAGTTGTGCTATTGTGTGCCAGAGCTCAAGCCTGTGTCCTCACTCTGTTTCACTTGCTAGTATGGAAAGGCTCTGTGTTTCCTGGATACCTGAATGTGGGAGCTATAGCTCCTTTTCTTTGGCCTGAATGGTGGCGCAAACACATTGGCAGTGTCAAGGCACTGAGGGGGCTGGTGGCTCCCTGGCACTGGGTCTTAGGAGTGACAAGGGCTCCCTGGGTAGGCAATGGCAAGGCCAGGTGGGCAGGAGCAGGTTCTGTGCCATGTCCCCAGCCAGGAGCAGGGCAGCTGGGAGTCACTGGGGCAGCCCCAGTCTCAGTCATTAGGCACTAGGTCAGTCCCTGGGGATGGGGACAGGTTGAGGGTAGGCAGTGATGTGGCCCATGTGTGGGCCTGTCTGAGTGGGGCTCATGGCTGTGCAAGGGCTGAGCAGAGCTGGAGACCAACCTTGCTGTTAAGTCACTGGGGCAGGGGCTGGTGGCCCAGAGGGTCTGACATGGGGCAGTGGTAGGACTTCTTGAGGGTTGCAGCGGGTTCCTGGGCTGTTGGCAGTTTTGGGGGGAGCCCTGGCCACACCATGTTTACTTCATCTACTTTCAGACTTCTTTCTGGGCATCTCTCTGAGGAGAGGGGAGGGAAGCCATGCTGCTGGCAGGGTTACCACAGCACTCTGTTTTCAAGGTGACTGCTGATGACCCCTGAGCAGCTCCTTTCCCATGTGCCTCCACTGTAAATGTGAGTCCAAAGACTGTTGCTGTCTTGGTGTGTAATCGCAGCTGATTGTCATGTGGGAGGAAATGGTAAAAGACATGATTTAATTTTATAAGAAAAAATATTTTTTTAATCTCTTCCTCTGCTTATTTCCAGCACTATCTTTTTTCCTCCATGTAACTCCACCACCACCAGGTTTGGAGGCTGTGTGATCCCAAACCTCTTCTTATATAGCTTCTCAGACACAGACTCCTCTGCTGCAGCCTGATCTCTACTCCACTACTGCAGCCTGATCTCTACTCCATGGTACTTCACCCTCTCCTGCTCATTCCCAGAGCCTTTCCCAGGTTCCAAGTGAAAGATGACAACCTATGCACCGTATAGTGTGTACTAATCACTTTCTATGGTGGTAACTGCAAAACAGACTGTTATACTGCAGAGAATTACTAATTCTACCCTGGTAACATGTATTGATTTATTGATTTTATTAAGAGTTTTGCTTTTGTGTATCAACTAATGATTCTTTAATTGTGAGCAGTTACATGTAAAATATTTTTATTATTGTTTTCCTGTTTTTGAATATATACATTTAGCTTCCTGATGCTTATCCTATGCTGCTATACAATGTGTGTTATTAAAATTAAATAATAAAAACCCTCATTTTTTTACTTGTTCTAAGAGTGGATGGTTGATATATTTTTTTTTGTCTCTGAGTATCTCAGTTAATGTTTTGTCTTAAAAGTACAGTCCTTCAGTGCATGGATGCAATAACTGACCACACGTGGTATATTTTTATTTGTGTGTCTCTTGTAGGAATCATTTATAATTTAGCTTTAAAGTTGCTGGATTTAATATCTCTCTTTGCTAAATGTGTCTCTAACATTTGTACTACCTGAAGTTTCACTCTACCTACTTCTTACTTGATGTTCAGCTTTTAGTTTACTTGGCCTCTTGGTTCTGTGATTATATTATCACAGAATTTAAGATTTGGTTCTGCTATTTTTCTTTCTCTTCATGTACCCTTCTGAAGAAGTCTTTGTGCCTTTCACATACATTGATGCTCACTGTTCATTTGCATTCCATTTCTTATTGAGTTCTGCTGCCTTGTCTTTGCAACTGGTGTTAGTCTGAACTTCACAGTCCATTTATTTTTTGCTGTTTGAACTGCACTGATGTCACATACATGCAAAGATCTCTGAGTCATTGCTTACTTTCTCAATATGGGGGCATTTTTCTTGTCTGCAATCCTTTACATAATGACTTGTCACAATTTTTTCATGTGAGCCCATGTAAAGGGCATTTCATTATTTTTTTAGGGGGGAGCCACAATAGCCATAGATCTTTGGATTTTGTTCGGCTCCTCTGCTTTGTCCTTGAATGCCTGCCTTTGAAAAATATTCAGTATATTTTCATGCATTCCTTGCTCTGCCTTCTGAAATACCTTTGTGACTGCTTTGCTTATAATCTCTATTTGGATCTCAGTTTGTTCACTAGCTGGGTGCATGTCTTTAGTTCTCTGTAGAGTTAATGGGACCTCTAAACATTCTCATTTGGGTGCCTGGATTTTTGTCCTGTCCTTATTCTATCGCAAATTAGTTCAGCCTGTAGAGTTTAGTAATTGCATGAATCAGTCATCTTTGTGTAGTTTGCCAGAGCTCTGACCCATTGTTCTTCAGGTTCTTGATTGATGGAAAAAGGAGTCTTTCACGTAACAGAATTTTTTAATGAATTAAAGTGCTCAGGAGCATTAATATTTCTCCTTGTCTGCTGCTGACATAGTGGGATTTCACTGAAATATAAGACAACCTTTGCCCATAAGAGCTGTAAGAGTCTGCTCCTTTATTTTGATTCCTGTTTTCTAGAGACATATTGCATTCTGTTGTTTCCTTTCTGTCTGTGAAGTTCTATATGTTTTCTCTTTGAATGCTTATCTGCTCAGGCACTGGACTATGTTTTCTCCTCAGCTTACAATATTTGTTGGCTGCAAGATCACATTGAATTTTGAATTTTGTAATTGTCCATTAGCAAAAGCAAAGGTAGTCAAAACAGGACCACACTCATGCTTTGTTTCTTCCTTCACAGGTAAGGTCTTCACTGTTCTCACAAACTTGAGCATTTTGTGTTTGGGAAGAGCTCTAAAACATTGTTCTGACAATGTTACTCTCACCTTCCTGTCTCCTCCATCTCTTCACTCTGTGGCTGGCCTCTAGTCACTTGTCCCTTATCCCGCTGGCTCTGTTCTGAATCTCTCACCGCTCTGTGTCCTGGTGTTCTTTGCCCAGTCAGCTCCATACGCACATGCTTCATCAAATCTGTCTCACCTATCCCTTAGGGCATCTTTTCACTGGTTTGCAGGTTCGCTGCTTTTAGCCACCTTTTCACTACTCCTCCTGACACCTCTTCTTGCCACATCGACTTGCTTATCCTGTCTTTTGCTCATCCTTTCTGTAGGAGTCAGGCATATTCCTGTTCCTTACTTGGGGTCTGACACATGTGACGGGAAACTGAGACAACAAAGAAGGTGTTGCTTTATCCTTGGAAAACATGAGTTGAACAGCACTATTAACTATCAAATCCTAATTAATCTTTACTGCATAGCCATGAAATTGGATGATTTCCCCAACTGCAGAAGACTTCTAACAAAATCCATTTTGAATGTATACTTGCAAAGCACTTTTTCTCCTGATATTACCTTGTCCCTTTGTAGTTTCTGCTTGAAAACATGCAACTTTCAAATAAAAGATCACCAGTTTTAATACTGAGAAAAAAACTCATGTTTTTCTTTCCCTGGTCTGTGGTAAATAGAAAATTACTTGGTAAAAATTAGGCCGAGACAGTAACAAAAGAGATCATTTTATCTCAAAACATAGTAGGTCAAGGTCACCAATAAAACAGAGCAGAATATTACAGAAGAATGGATAAGAAAATTATAGTAGCAACTATGATAAAAAATTTATTAAAATAAAACTTCAGTCTGAGTAGAGGAAAACTAGTATAGGAGCCATTATTTTAGCTGGAGTTGCAATGAGGTAGAGAGTTTTACAGGGGAATGGTTTAATTTAAATCTAAAGAATCCACATGTAAGAATAAAAAAAAAGGCATGTCAATAAGGCAGAAGTAATTTCCTATTTAGACAATCTCTCCCCATTAGTGAAGGAAGTTATGTCTGTGATCGTGCTCATGAAGAGGTACAAGAAATAGAGGCAGCACCTGCCATGGCTAACCTTAGTATGATGAATCAAAGTAGTGAATGAAAACTTTCTGTATCTCAAGAGCATTTCATTCTCTATCTCTTCACTCAATAAATAAATTTGTTCCAGATGAGATCAATGTAATTCATAGGTGCAAATCTTTCTTATGAGCTCAAATGTATTTGGGTCTGGATCTGATTTGCCAGAGGCTGAAAAGCTTCAAGAAGAAAGGTTTTTTTATGATACCTGACAGTGCACTTTTGGGTAGAACAAAACTTACTTATTTCCAGTCTATGCACTAATGGGATAACTGCTAAATGAACAGTTCAGCGCTTAACCTCTAGTGTAACGTTGCCTTCATTGCCTTCCTAGCACCATTTCCATTGACCTTGTCAGATTAGTTCTGTTTCATAGGCTGCCTCTGTCACTCCTGAGTCCTCTGTGTTGTGTGCCTTCATTATAATTGCAGACCAGGTCTAGATGCAGTTTCCCAAATGCAATAGGCTGTTCAGTCCCAAGACATCTGTTTTGACCAGTAACAGTATTGCACAGACCTAAGGGATAGGGTAAGCATTAGGGCCAAGTTCACTATGATGAAAAGGAGTGAGTGAGAACAATTTTTGAGCATTGATTGCAACTAAGAAGTCACAGACAAAATGTTGCTACATAAACCAGATGCAATCATGAAATTTTGTCCCCTGCACTACTCCCTGTGTTCTGTTCCCCTTGAAATGTTCACTGATTCAAAGCAAACTGTTTAGCAGTAGTTGTTCCACTATTGTAGTGTGTCCAGGTTTTACATTAGTGTGCAGCCTCTAGAAGTTCATTCCAGACTTATCCTAGGACAGTTTATTGTCCTTGATGTAGGGACACATTCGATCTGATCAAACTCCTTTTCATCAGGTGAAATTAATGAGGAATGTTTTGGGAACTGATCCAAAATTAAAAAAAAAACAAAACTTTTAAAAAAATCTATACATTTTGAAAGCAAGTGGCCTAAGCTGCTTGGAGATCTTGCACCATCTTACTTTCACTGAAAGAATTTGACAGGGACAAGGCAACACAAACCCTTCAAGGAAATAAATATGTTGCATCAGGCAGCATATTTTAATGGGAAAAAGCACTCATTGCTAGGTATTTGACAGATAGCCAAACAGACCAAAACTCATCTGTGTGTTTGGCCCTGGTTTGTTTTGATTTTTGTAACTAGCTGTGTATGGTAGAATGACGACAGGAAGCCTATCACAAGAGCTCTGCTTGAGCTGTCTAAATGTTGCAGTCTAAATGGTTCAGCTGACTGCCCTGGTCAGGGGAGTGTTCCTCTTGTCACACTTTCGGTTGTGTGTGCAAATAAAGTTAAACGGGTTTCAGTACAAATGAAGCTGGACCATTATTTTCTTTAAGCTGGGACATAGATGTGGGCATTTTACTTTCCTGTTATTAGACCATATGCAGCTTGATAGACCTTCAGAACGGGGCCAAGAGCTGTTTAAACAGTGTGTGTCCTTCTTACAATCTCTTTGTGTTTCGTTTGTTTTTCCCATATAACTCTCCAGTTTTCACTGGAGTGTTCTGGGCTTGCATGTATTTCACTTTTATCTCTGTAAACACATTTAGACTCCACAGCACAGGGTGTGATAACCTGTACCAAGGAAGTTGCACTGCAGGACAGGACTGGCAAAACTTGAAAAAAGTTTTGATGATGAATGTATTTAAAGATAACTAAAAATAAAGTAAAAAATGCAAATGCAGTCTTTTCTTGCAGCCTCCCTCCCCCCTTCCTCCCATGACTAGTTAGGTTTAAAAAAGTGTCTTGGTAAAATACCACTGCTGACTGACTATTGTTATACTCCTGGTAAGGTATCATAGGGTACATTGTGACAAGCTGTGACAGATATTTTAAGCTGGGGTTTTGTGCTGAAAGGTCACAGATAAGTATAAAGCAGTAGGTTCTAATTCCTGATATATTCTCAGGGTTCACCGTCTGCTCAAGGTGGCTGGGATGAGAGGGCACAGACCTTTCAGAAGCTGCTCAGAAGTGGTTTCAGCAAAAAACCACTATGATTTTGATAGGAGCACTAGACGACCAGGTTTTCATGGCTAGTATCTGCTTTGTCACTTCTGGTCTATATCTGTGGACAACCACTGAGCACAAGCCTGTGGAAATTTCTAGAGAGAACCTTGTTTCTCAACTGGGCTCACTGCCTGATTTCTGTATTACCTGCGACACCCATCTTGCGTGTTGTTTTCTCTGTGCTTCACAAAGCTGATCTGCTAATTGTTTCTGGAGATCAACAACCTACTTTGCTCTCTCAGCGTGTTACCTTCTTGCCTTGCCTTTGCTCATAGGCTGTCTCTCAGACTTTCCTCATCCAGTAAGAGAACCAGTCTCCAGAGGTCTCATGACCCTCTTTCTCTCATCTAAGAATAGGGCTGCCTTCATGTTTCTTCTTTTCTTGCTCAGAAAGTGTGTAAGTTTTCAAAATGGAAAAAAAAAATGGGACAGCATTTTTGATATGCAAAAATAACGGATCAGGGATGTCTATCTACTTCCACTTGGGCAGGAAGGAGAATGGAAGATGAAGAGCTCAGTCTTTTCTAACCATATGCAACCAAGCAGAATTGTTCCTTTCAACCCTTTCCACAAATAGGTGAAAATTAAATACTGTAGTGTTGGCTGTCAAAACCTGAGAGAAAACAGGACTTGAACTTACTGGAACTGGAAAGTGTGCCAGAAAAGAAGAGCAGCCTGTGGTTTAGTTAAGGAATAATATACGTGGAAGAATGGAGGGATGGAAACAGGTAAAGTAGGAAACAGAAATATTCTAAAGATTAATCTTTCACAAAAAGCTATTGGTCTAAGAAATGCCTCTGCAATTTGCACCAACTGTTCTAAGGATCCTACGTACTTGAGTGGGGTAGGATTTGTTCAGGACCAGTTTGAACAGGTTTCTTAAGATCCTGTGGAAGATTTAGAAAACTTAAAAAAAAAAGAGATAGCCTGGACCAATAGGGCAAGTACTGAATACATACTAGTTTTCCAGGTTTCTGAATTGCTGGTTGGTTTGGGCTTTTTTTTTTTTTTTCGCTTCCAATAGTTGTAAAAGTTTTAGGTCAAGTCTTCGAAATGGTCTTCTACCATGGTTTAACTCGTGAAAAATCTTGCCATAAAACAATGTGAAAGAAGAGAGAAGAATGGCTTGTGGTCCTCACTTTTGAAATAGTACAGACCTCACTAAGTAGAAAGTCTACAAACTGGCTGTAATATATTATAGACAGATGTATCTTCTGGTCAACATCCTCTAATTTACTGGCTGTTATGTAGGACAAACGTTCCCTGTCCAAACGGTAATTTTAAAACCAAAGGAGAGTTCTTTGCTTACAATAGTCCACAAAAACACAGGAAGGGCTTATTGTTTTTAGAAAGAGCCAACAGCAAATAAAGATGTCACAGATATAAAAAGAAACCTATGTATACAAAGTCAATAGCCAGCATAAATTGGTTTTTGCACATTCATAGTCAAATTATGTCATTCATTTGAGTTCCCTCTTCCCCACTTGAAATCAAAGCAAAACTTCAAGAGGCCAAAGTAGGACAACTAGTATTTGAGGACTTGATTCAAGGCTACTGTGTGACAATAGAACTATCTTTGTACTATTCAGTCTAGATACTTAAGCTATCTTAGTTCTATAAGTGAAACTTTTCTTCTTAACACCTAGTAAAAGTCATAGAGAGTTGAGCTTTGTCCATAGCACAAAATCCCCAGATGTGTGATCGGTCATTTGGAGGAATCATAAGCTATAAATACAGCCAACTGTACACATCACATATATTTTCAGTTCCTGATTCAATGTGGGAAATCCCATCAAACTCGCTATAGGTCTGTGTAGGTGGATTCAGCCCACTCTTGTCAGGCTCTATCTGAAGCCAGGCTTCACTGATGGTAAGGTGGGCAAGAACAGATAGCGACAAGTAGATGTTGTGTAGTACAGAGAAGCAAGCTTTCTCTGCCACTTGAAGTTGCTGCTCTTCCCTTTGGTGAAAAGGTAGTTAAATCCTCTTATGTAGCTTTTCTGACAGAACGCAATCAGACAGAGAAAATCTGATCATAAGGGGTCTAGAGCAGTGATTTTCAACGCTTTTCAGAGATCAGGAAGAAATCCTGTTATGCAGTGGAACCCTGGATGGTAAACTGATTAGCTTTCCCTAATAATCTTTAGGCGCCTGCAGACCCAGAGTCATGCTGCAGTTCAGGGAGGGGAGTCTGTGGCTGGAAATTTCTTAAGCGGAGCCTTTTCTTCTCTGGATTTTTGTAACCTGTTCCACAGAGCATCAATTCACTGAACCTTCTCAACTGATCACTTGCAAGATAATAATAAGCCCGCCTGAAATAAAGCAGGGTCAATTTGCATCACATCAGTTCTTCCTTAAAGATAATTTTCCTCACAGAATTAACTTGTCTTTGCTAGAAAAGGACACAAAGACATGTAAGTCAAGTAGATTTTGTACATCCTCCTGAAATTCTCTTTTGCCACAATACTTCACAGCACAAATTCCTCCTCGGCTTCATAGTGGGTTTGTGAAAGTGTCATGCCATTCTTTTAGAAACATTAAGAACATAGGTAAAAGAGGAGTGAAGCACAGGCAGGACCTGAAAAGTGAATTTGTCTGTGGATTGTTGCAGTTGGATGAAAGTAAATGGAATGTAAGGGAAGTGGTTAAGAGGGAAGTGGTCCTTATTTTGTCAAGCACCAAATAGGTGTAAGGAAAGCTTGATGATAGGAATAATGTTTCCTATTAAAGAATTTACATTTGTCAAAAAAAACCAAAAAGTGCAGAAAATATATTATGCTTTGAAGTGAACCACAGCACTCTAGTTGTCAACTTAGTTTTCTTTGTGGTTCAAAGGTCTGTTTCGTAGTTTGTTGGGGTAATCCCTACATCACCTGGACAGTCTTTGAAGGCAACACCTTGTAAAAGTAGTTGATGGTTTCAATGTAAGTTGGTCTTCATAATATATCTGGAGCTGCTCCTCCATCTCAGTGGTTATGATGTTCTCTGCTGGTTCATCATACATTCATAAGCATTTTCTTCTTGCCATTTAATTGATCTAATATAGGGAGAAGAGTGTAGAGGCATGTATTTTCTGAAGCACATGTATTATGTTAGTTTTGTCATGTGTGACACGCTGTTCTCAGACAAGCAAAGTTGAAAATATTAAAAGCTAATTTCCACGGGGGTTCCCTTGGTAATTTCCCATGTTCCTCAAACAGTGTACCCAGAAAGTTAACAGAATTTTCTGCAAAATCCCTGGGGCTGAGAGAATGCACATAGATGTATTTCATTATACTATGCATGAAAGAATAATTAATTGCAATTTAACCCTCCCCCCAAAAAAAACCCAAAAACCCAAAACAAACTAAAACTCCACCTCATTTAAATGAGATATCTTTTACCTATACTACTGTTTCCAAGGTTATATGCATGCTTGATGAGAGATAAAAGTGCAACATAACGTCACATAAGGCTTATAGACTGCCACATCTTTTCTCTATTTGTGTAGGGGGGGAGATTTGTAATAAAGTCAACAGATTCAGGGAGCTTCGTGGTCGTACTTTCTGTTGTGGCACTGCCGCAGCTGCTGGCGGGGAGAGGCAGGGCAGGGAAAGGAAGGGAAGGACTTGTGACGGCTGGGTAAGGAGGAAATAATGCGACAGCCTGGGAAAGACAGGGGCAAGTGAGAAGGCAGTGACAGTAGCTGTAACAGGAGAAGGAAAGAGTTGAGGTGGAGGAGGACTGAGAAAGAAGTGTAATAATTTGTGTGGGGTGGCAGGAAGTGAAGCAAGAACAGATGGGAGGATGCAAATGAGAAGGCAGCAGCAGCAGTCAGGCTCAGCTGCAAAGAGGTTGAAACTGCCACCTATGTTTAATGTAATCCGCTATCTGACTCTTGCTTTGAGAACAGGGATATCTGGAATAGGATTTATGGAATGATTTGGAGTGTATCTTTCTATGTGGCAATTGACAACTTGTCTGCAGCAGCTGGCTGATGTCCTACAGCCCAGACAGAACGAGCCATGCAAATTGGTGACAAGTGAAGGAACTGCTCCTCCTCTCTATCTGTCTCACACCCTCTCTCTGGATCAGCTAGCCAAAGAACTGACATCCTGAGGGGACTTCAGTATCTTGCCAAACATACCTAGGAAGCAGAAGGGCACTGGAACCATGAATCTGAAAGTCTTGCAAAACAAAATCTGTGGTGATATACATAAAATTGCTACTCCGCACAGAGCTCTAGAAACTGAAATTCACCATTTTCCCTCCTGCCAGGGAAATTATATATCGCTTAAAAATTCTAGGGAAAGGATGCCATTATTTATTAATTTCTCTAAGATAAATTCCCAAAGAACCCTATCAACTTCAATGCTATCACATCCATTTCATTTTTATAGGTAGTTTATGCATATAGTAGAGCCATAGTAAACTTTGTGCATGATGTCAACTTTTAGAGTATTGTTATAGCTTCCTCATGGATGACTTATCACTGGGGTGGTTTTCAGTCTAAACATGCTTAATGTGAGAAGTACTGAGTACATTGTTCTTTACTAAAAGGCTGTAGTTCTTCGACACCAGTGCCAAAAGTTACATGAGGTTCAGTGTCTTAAAATACACGTCATGCCTCTTCCTCGAACTGGTGTCACAGAAATACTCTGCTTGCTCTAAGCTATTATACAAAAGGAACAATCATGCTCTGTTTTGAACTTTGAGTAGAAGGACATAAATATTTTGAAAGGAGTTGTTGGCTTACAAATGTGACTCCAGCTGAGACTTTAAACATCAAAGAGACATGTTGATGGAGATCAGTAAGAATTTATAAAGCCATATGACTTGGAACATGTCAGTCAGAGATGAAAAAGAGACTCAAGTCCTGTGATCCTTACTTTCCCATAGTAGGTTGCCTTTTCCTGGAGATGCTCAGCTGCTATTAAAATCAAAGCAGCACCCTATATGTTCATTTTCAGTTCTGTATAATATCAAGTTGTGCTCAGAGAGAGATGAATCACTGACAATATTTTTGTTATTATGTAAGATTTAGGAATGACCATTTATCTTTTTTGCCATCAATGGAATTTCCCAGGTGCTACAGTTATAAGCCCATATTGGGGCAGCAAGGTCAGGTAAAATAAACCAGAGTGAGACATCTGCAGGTAAATGATTTTCATCAGAGATGTTAAAGTTTAGTGCATTCTTCCTCTTGTTGAGGAGGAATAGGGGAAGGGAGGTGTTGTGCAAGGAGAAATTTTATGAGGAGACACAATTCAGCCTTTCACTAGATGGTGGTTGCAGCAACTACTGTGTACCCTTTCTGGGAGAAGCACCTTTCATACTATTTTTATCTTAAACTTAGTATGTACTTGCAGAGAATTTGAGAGATTTTTTTTGAGTGGAAAAAACTTGATTTCCCCTCACCTCTACCCCATGTTTGTTCTCCACTTTGTGTAATTATATTTTACCTTTTACTGGTAAAAAAGCAAGTAAGCCACCCAAAGAAAGCCACCACATCATATTCTGTTATCATCTCTTGATGTCTGTATGAGGTAAAGGCAGCAGAAAATTAAACTGCTCTTTTCTGTCACATAGGGTTCATTCTGCCTGTAATTAAACTTGGCAGTGAGTGGTTCTATAACTCACTTGTATGCTTTTAAGGTCGATTATTCTTCACAGTAATTGACAATAGAGCTTGTGCCCCTTTTTCTAGGAAAGCTTTGCATCCTTTTATCTTTTGCTTCAAAAATAGCCAGACCTGGACCTTCACTGGGGCATGGCTTGTGCCTGCAATGCAACCATTCTGGTGGTGCCAGAGTCAACTTTCTCAAAGCGTGGAAATGCACTGTGCTAGAAAACCTATGGTGAGGCTCAATCTGACTTCTTCACTGGGAAAATCTGTGTAAGCAACCAAGCTTGTGAACATGCCCACATGCCATCTGAGCTTCACAGTAGGATTTTCTGAGCACTTTCTTTTTAACTCCTTCATATTCTTTCAAAAGTGAATGTAACATTCCATGCAGTCTTCTTCACAGGTCTTGGTCAGAATTTACAAAAATGGGCATACAAGCAGAGTGTCTTTCAAAAACTAAAGAGATTTTAAAGTTAAAATGCCCCAAAACTAGATATAAAAATTTTGGGGAGACAAAAAGGAAAACAGTTAAGATTATTTTTTATATTATTTTTATCTTGAAAGCCTCAAAACTTGATTTAATAATCTACTGAGTTCTTAGTTCTTTGCAATTTATATGCCTATACTTGTAAAGAAAAGCACAGAGATGGTAAAAGAGCAATGTAAATTCCTATTCAAGAAAACTGGTTTTGTTCCACTTAAGTCCCAAGGGATGTGTTTCAGCTTCTTGATGGAGTTTACCCCAGCTTTCAGAAAGAGCTCCCAGTTTAGGTCAGATAATCCAATGTGCGCCTCATGTGAGCAACCTCCTTCATTGGTTCTGAAGGTAGTGTGACAGAAAACCTTAACCTTTCTTTTCCATTTGGAAACTTAGTGGATCACTTAGTTGATCGCCACAAAGAAACAATTTTAATCATCTAGTGAAATGAGAATTAGGGAAAAAATTGCTGTACTGTACATATTCTTATATAAAGAGGATGAAACTAGTCACACTGAGTCAACGGCCTAACATCTCCTGCTGATCCAAAGAATTCACTGTCAAAAATCCTTGCCTCAAATTCAATAGACTTAAAAAAGGGTTGGATCTGGTTTTAGTATCAACCGTGGTTTCTGATGAGCAACATAGCTTGTCCTCATACCCTTTGTTATTTGCTGTTTATGGTATGAATGGACCTGAAAAGGATTTTTCAGTGTGCTTCACATTCTGACCAAGGCTGAAAGCTGAAAACTGAGTCTAAAAGAGGTTACAATAAGTCTTCTCTCTCCATGTCTATTATATTATCTCCTATTTAGATTTTGCTCCACCATGTTTATGCAACAAGCATAAATACTGATCCTGTAAAAAAGGCTGTTTCTATGTGTCTTGTTTTTTATTGAGGGGAGCACCATAGTCACCCTGATCAGGTGATAAATGTTTACTTTCTACTTAATGGTTTGTCATTCCCTCACCTTGCAGTAAGGTTTCGTTGTTGTGATCATGGAAATAAAACAAGTTTCTTAGGAGAGATGGTGTTATATTTTTTGAGGCTAGGTTTTGGTCTGGGGTTTTATTGGTCATTTCTTTCTTGCAACTGACAAATTCTGTATGCAAATGAATTCGAGGACTGGAAGAGTTAGCCAGCAAAGCTCAAAATAGTGCTATATAAGCAGAGATAAAAAGGAAGCAAAGAAATGCATGAATCTACTGCACTCTGACACCTTATAAGTGCCACACAGACTGCTTCCTTCTAGTATTATTTATGTTCCTTTAAAAATAGTTCTGCTTGCACTAATTGCTGCCTTTGGCAACCATTTAATTTCCTTTAGTCTTCATTACATTAAGTAAAAATAGCAGAAAGCATATTTGCTAGTGTGTCTTCTTCTTCTGTTCTAGCGTTCTGGTCTTCCGTTTTCATCTGGGAACTGAAAGATGAAGAGATTGCTTGATTTTCATCTGGGAGTGCGTTCTCCACCTGACCACTTTTTACTCTAAATATTCTTCTTTCTGTGCCCTGTGCTTTGGTTATCATATTACACTTTTCCTCTCTCAACTAGTGTTTGCAGTTTGTTGTTCATAATTACTGCCACTGATAAATCTCTGGGTTTTATTTTTACAGGTGGAAAGTAACACTCTTGTTCGAAGTACTTGTCCTGACCTCTCTCTTTTCCTCTTTCCCACATTATTTTATTTAATAGAAGAACTGATTTTTAACACTACATGTGAGCTCTCTTCTCTCTTCCCATCCTCCACCTTGACATTTGCACAGATCTGAAACTACATTTTGGCTATTACTCAAGATATTCCTAGTGTTTTCCTTCCTGTCTCTGTTTTTTGCTTTTGTTTTGTACAAGGAAGCCTTCTGTTGATGTGTGTACAAATACCTCTCTTTCTGTAGTCTTTGCAAATACCTATTCCCATTTCTTCAGCTGAGATCTCTCATAGTACATGCCTACTGATGAGTTCCACCTCACTTTCAACCAACACCTTTATTACCTTTTTATTTTGCTGTACCCTTTTGTATAGAGGTTTTAGAATAAAACTCCCATCGTATCATTCTTTAGGTTGGATTCTCTCACATATTTGTCTAGTTCTCCCTCTGTAGCAGTCCATGGGAAGAGCTCTTCTAATGAAAATTGCTGCCCAGTGTAGGTTATGATGCCAGGGTCAGGTCTCCCAGCTATAACTTTAAAACCAGGATCGTGCTGAGTTCCAGACTCGTGTGTTTAAGGAAATGATTCTACCTTACTTGTTCTTTCCTATGTATGCTGAGCCACTTAGCCATGGTAATCAAGGTTCCTTCTATAGCATATTCTTGCTGGTTCCCTTATATTTTTTTTCAGAATTTCTCTATTTACATAGAAGTATAGTGCAAATATCCAGTGTCTCTTTTCATTGCTGGGTTGAAAAGAGGAAAAAGAGAACAAAATCATGCTTCTCTGAATTAGGATAATATTCTCCCCAGTAGGAAATACTTTCCGAGTTCCATACTTCCAATCATTTTGTTAACTCCTTTATATGACTGCATTTTTCCTTCTGTATAGTATTTTCTTCTCCCATTCCCCAGTTCTTAACTCTAACAAATGGTTTTTTTTCTCCTTTAATATTTGTCCTGCCCACCCCCCACCCCAGTGACCCACCCTCTGCTTCCCATAATTTTACATCTCTATACAAAATTAATGTATTTCAAGCTAAGATATTTCATCCTCTGTTCTGGTTCTGTCCTCATAATGACAATGCTTCTTTAATGTCTCTTTTTTAAGAGAACACCAAGTAGGATCAAGCCTAGCCAAGGAACCTATATGGTGAGGGTCTGTGCTACCTTTTTTCTTCAGCAGCACAGCACAATGAAGGGAGGTCACGCCCCATACTGTTTGAATTTTAATGATGTTAAAAAATTAAACCTGTTATCTTATGATGTGACTGAGGACCACACTAGCTAGCTAGCTAACAGTAAGTGGTGAGATGGAGGGTTTATCAAATGCAGTTTGATTCTGCTCCTCTGCTCATTTCTTTCTGCTGAAGGGAGTTCAGCTCCACACAAAAAATGGAACCTAAAAATAAATCTGAATTTCTAATTAACAGAAAATGACTTCTGGTGCAAGGTAAGCTCTAGCTGAATGATTTGCCTTATGCATCTGAAGTTAGCTCCTGAGAACTGCAGAATAGTTCTCTGATGAGTGTTATTTTTCTAAATATGGTGGTTTTACAGAACATTATGGCTGTCAAATGAAGTATTTTTATATGGGGAAGTACATAATGATAGATGTTTACTTTTGTTTCAAATAGCAGCATAGAACTGTCTCTATGGTGCAAGTACATTCCCAAATACCAGTTTATAAACTGTGCTGGTGTCATCATTGCAACTTAATTTTTCACTGCCCTTTAAGTCTAAAACATGCTGACACACGCATAAACACATTTCTAATGCTTCCAGATCTGTTCATGGGTCTTAATTGTGAGTCAAGGCTAACACACTGTGTTACATACAGAAGATGTAGGCATTTGGATGTACAGCAGTAACTTATGAGTTCTCATGACTTCATGGGAATGCAGTCCAATGAATTCAAGCTTTACTCTTGCATCAAAAAAACCCTTTTGTGTTCAGTTGTTGCTTGTTTCCTTGTAATGACCCCATATTATCTCATCAGACATGTTGTAAAAATACTCCAAAATACCCCAAAATGTGTTTTGGTTTCTTTTGGGGTGTGTCTGCACGCTTCATTGGTTCTTCAAAGTTGAAAGTGCCTGTTTAATTAAGGCTTGATTCAATCCACATTAAGTGACACTGAAAGACATCCATTTAGATCTCTTGTCCATTACAATAAAAAAGTCACTACAGGCAATAGCAAAGGGTAACACCTTTCAATCCTCCTATATTTAAGCTGCATAAATATTTATGCTTATTCCTAGTATTTGCAGTATCACCTAGCTAAAAATGTGATTGCTGACAATTTATTAACCACTCAGGAAAGATAACAGGTATCTAAGGTAAACACTTGACTTTCCTGAGTGGCCTTGCAATTTCTTGGAATTTCAAATCATAATGTATGATGTCAAATTGTGATCCCAAATGTCATTATTAGTGGTGTGTGGACCCCAGTTACAGTAAGAATGAAAAGTCTGATGGAAAAGAGGCCAGAAAGTAATTCTTAGGGTTTCATAGTTGACTTTGTCTTTAGCTGTGGTCTTCCTTTGCTCAGTATTTTTACGTACATAGAAAAGAAAAAACATGACCGCTGCATGTAGACAATGGGAAGAGTTGAGAGAAAGGTTCAGTTTTGTGTGTTAAAGTATTATTTGATGATTTTACTTTTTAGTTTTAAGAAAATTCAGGTGTTTGATTAAGAAGTGTTCCTGACAATGAAAAAAAAAAAAACGTAAGTGGCTACACTGGGACTATTCTGACATTAATTAAAAGGCAAAATATTCTAAAGAATTTTGCTTCCAACTACCACCCTCTTGTTCAGCCTTTTTCTTGGATCTCTGCATCTTGAGCATGTGACCTTTGTGGCTGAATATGAATGTGGAGCTACATTGTCTTTGAACAATTTATTTGACTTCAGGCTACAGTGTTCAAAAGCCAGGAGCTGCTGAGAGAGGTTGCAACAGAAAGGGAAACACCCAGTCCACTATCTCTGTGTAGCTGGGAACTCCAATTTTAAATCCAAAAGTCCTGTATACACACAAGCATTCCCTAGTTGAAGTTGTGGAAGATGCATGAACTGACTAAAAAGATAACTTTGAGCAAATTTGCTCTTGGCTGTGTTCAGCCTAAGCCTGAGCAGGGCCTTTGACTTTCAGGCTAGCATTGAGCCTGTTTGTACCACAGTTAAGTGGTCTGAATATTCAGTGGAAGGTATTGGGGCTCTTTGTCTTGTTGAAAATAGATCAATATGTTCTTTTATATTGTAGCATTTTTTTTTTAAATAGTGTTATTGTTTCTGGATTTTAAGAGAAATTCTGCACTCTGTGATACAGAAGAGTTACATTTATGATCTGCCTTTTTCTCTCATACCAAGAACTTTCATGTGACTTTGTTTCTGTTTAGTATTGCACTGTATGGACATAAACACAATGTTCCAATTTAATCTAAACAATCAGGGACTTCATTTATGAAGAACTGTGAGAAATTCTGACAAGAGAAGTTCAAGGGAAAGTGCATAAAACCAGCCCTGGAATCTCTCTGCATATCTAAACTTGTCAGTAATTAAATTCAGAAGCTGCTGGAATTCTTTAGAAGATGAGTAGTTGGAGGAATACTTAATTTTTCTCCCTTAATGGATTGATTACTATGGTATTTCTGTTACATGTGAAGTAGTCAGTCCCTAGGTAAATCAGCCAAAATGCTCCAGGGTTTCTTTTGAAAGTAACTTTCAGTCTTGTTAATATGTGAATTAGCAAGGAAAGAGAGAGAGAGAGAGAGAAGGGAGAGGGAGAGGGAGAGGGAGAGGGAGAGGGAGAGAGGCTATCGTTGGGCATAACATTTAAGTTTTGCCATGATAAATGGGAAGTCAGGTATCTGAATTTTTCCTTGCAGAGAGACAAGGTAAGCTTAGTTGCTAAATGCTGTTTCACAGGAATACTCTTGAGAAGTTGAGCCTATCTTCCATCTTCCAACTCAAGAGGCAGAATGAAGGAAAGGGCTAAGTAGTACTTGGTAACATGAGACAGAAGGCCTACCTTCACCTAAAAAATCACTAATACATGTTAGATCACATCCATGTAGCTGGAAAGAAAGCTGTGTCCCTCATCTTGGTAATCAGCAGCAGCTTTTCATGAGCCCAGACTGGTCTCTGTTCTGGTCTGCTATAACACTTGAAGGACAGCAAGGTCTGCTAATTCAAAACTTAATTGTTCCTTTTGAATAATCTATCATAATTACTTAGATACATATATACATACATACATACATTTGTTTTAGAAAGCTGTACCTGAAATGTCATTCTGGTTTTGATAGAATTCAAGCAAAATTAACTCTAATGTAAACTACCAGGTATTAAAATTAAGTCTATTATGAATTTTGTCTTTTCCTCCAATTCTCTTCCTTAGTTGCTCTTTTTTTTCTTGAATGCAAGAGACATTTTTGAGTGAAGTTAAAACTATTCATGTTCTGGTTTTAATTTTAAAGATTAATTTGTATAATATATGTAGACCCAACTTCACCGAATATTTTAAATTGGTTGCAAAAGAAAAATCTACTTGAACTCTAGACTCATTGACTTAGTGCTAACAACATGTTTTACTGAGGCAGAAAAAAATGCTAACTTTTTAGTGTTTTTACTGAAGTCAGTAGGTGATCAGCAAAGCTTGCATTAACTCCAGCATAACAGCAGTGAGCCTGTTG
Organism: Heliornis fulica; assembly: GCA_013399135.1. Classification (NCBI taxonomy): domain Eukaryota; kingdom Metazoa; phylum Chordata; class Aves; order Gruiformes; family Heliornithidae; genus Heliornis; species Heliornis fulica. Next base: position 307,825 of record VXBZ01005714.1, on the reverse strand, counting down.
CTCTAGACCATTATAAACCATATTGGATCAAAAATTTTGAAATTTGTAATACTTTAATGCAATTTATTACTTATGAGAATATCTACTGGAAAGAACCAAACAATAAATAAAATGTCAATCGGATGGTTTGCTTTTAATCCTTCTTTTTTTTCTTGGTTTTCAATGTACTTTGATGCTTGTACTCAGAGCCAGAGCTCTGAAATTTAGTATTCTACTGGTGCAGACTGAGTTCTTTATCTCAGTGCTTTCTCCAGAGAGAGGAACAGTGAAGAAGAGAACAGCAGTTATTTTGCCATCTTTTCTACTTTTCCTGTACACTAACTTTGGACAGAAGTCTCCTGTGATAGAGTGCTTTATATATTTTAGCTGCCAATTCCAAAAGGAGATGTTGTATTATGCAATAAATAGAAATTTACAGTAGAAATCTCTATATAAACGAAGCTCTTTTGAATGGTGGCATTGTGTTAAGAGATACTTTTTCTTTGAAAGAGAAAAGATTCTGTTGCAGGCTTGCCTGGCTGTTCAAATTCCTCATCTTTTATTGATGTGTTCTTCCAATCCAGGGTGAATATTAACAAAAGATGCTGATCAATTGTCTGCACTACTGCTCTCTCTCAGGGTACAACATGGGCCATGGGGTATAGTCCAGGCATGGCGGCTGCATGACTGCACCCTGCTCTGGCAGAGGCTGACAGTGACAGTCACAGCTAGGGAGCATCTCCCAAGGCACGGCTGGGCATCATTTTCTGAGGCTTCTTCTAGTTTTCTTCATGGCAGCTTTCAAAGTCAGCAGCTGTGCTCTCTCTAAGATGGCCCCGAGCCTAGGCAGCCAAATCCCCAGGGGTGGGCAGATGCGCTGTAAGCCCTGACACTGCCCCTTTGTGTGATACTGTAAAAGCAGAGGTCAGATAAACAACATACTGGTAGAAGGTCAGACCAAAATTACCTCTAGCTCAGTGTGCTATAACCGGTAATAGATGCCTACCGGAAGGACCGTAAGGGCAGTGGAACTTCTCCAGGAACTAGTCTGCTCTCCCCTTGACCTCATTGAAAATTTTAGTATCCTCAGGCTTCATTAATTTTTCCAAATTATTTTATCATAAATCCAGATTTCCAATATCCTTATTCTGTCCTATTTTCACCCTGCTTTCTGTTTCCTGACACTTTTATTCACCAGTGCAATGCCACGATTGATTAATTTCCTGGAAAGGTACTGGAGGGGAGGCTTTTAAAAAAAAGCCACCGTTGGAAAGCCAGATAGTTTATATCAGCTGGATGTACTTCTTGACCCTGTAAAGAACTCTCACACTTTTTCCAGGCAGAACTATGTAAAAACTTTTGTTAGATTTTTCCCAAATATATAAACTTTGACTATATGTCTACTAATTATGGTCTTTATTATAATTTTGTTAAATTTTACATCATAGATATGACTGGAGTTATAAGCCTGCAGTTTCTTTGTGAAATTTCTTAAAAATCTGAAATCCTGTTTTCCATCTCTCAGTCCTCAGATACAAAGGCTAATAAAGGAAAAAATGCAAACTATATTTTTTTTTCTTGAGTTCCTCAGTACTTTTGGAGTGAATATTATCTTAATACTGGTCATTTCTTACTGATTATTTTGTTGGTTTGTTTCACTGTAACTTCTTCTACTCTCCCTTATTTCAGACGCATCCTCTCTGTTGCTTACACAAAGTGGTGGTCTCTCCATTTGTTTTCTACAATCAGTCATTCCTTTGGTTCTTTTTGGGTAAAAATCTTGTCACCTGGGGAAAGCTGTCTACTTTCTCCAATTAGGTCAGAGAAATAGTCCTTGAAATTTCTCATCCAGATTAAAGCCTGACACTAAATCACAAATTGGCTAACACATTTCTGCTCTAAATTTTATGTTTAACCTTTTGTGCATTCTGCACAAGACACAAAGTTTGCTGTTACACTTTATACAACCAGATAAAATGAGAGCTGAATGATTTTACTTGTGGCAGCCATGCTGCAAGTCCATTAATTTTGGTTAATAATAAGCTTATCATGCCTGATGACTATTTACATCATAAGGAGAGATTGTGGTATTCTGCAGTTATAACAATAACAGTTATTCACACAGATCAGGATGTCGTAGAGTTGTTGTCCAGAAAGGCAGCATTCTGCCTCTAAAAATCACTGGATGAAACACGAAAAACTATAATAAAAATGGTCATTTCTTTACTGTCTTTTACATGAAATCAGTGAGTGGCATTAACTGTTTTGTTTTGGTTTTTTTTCTGTCTGGAACTTCAAAGAAATTAATATTTTCCCCCGTGGCTACCTCAGATCCTCCAGTGGTTACAAAAAATGTTTTAATAAGATCCACATCAGAATGGAAGTGAAACTAGCTTGTGCTGCTGAATCATCAGAATACGATGCTCAAGGCTCTGTAGTCCAGGACTACCAAACATATCCAGCTTGTGAAGCATCACATAGATGTTGATGTTGTCTTTACAAGCAGCGGTGACAGTCATTTCTGGCTTCTTTTGTGCACAGCAGGAGGAATTTCCAGTTTGCTGATTTCTTTGTTATGGCATAACACACTCCTAGTGACAGGCATGCTAAGCTGAGGACTCTCAGTTGCAGGCATTCATTTCTCACTTTTTTTCCTCATTATTTTTGGTTCTTCAATGTATTTCATTTAAAAGTATTTATTCTTTTACTGGATTTAGCATATAATGAGACTGTGCTCAAAGCTGTTGTTTTCTACACTTTTTAATGGCTTGGACTTAATTTACAAAAAAGCAAACTTTGTTGATGGGTACAAACAGCAAAAGCTTAAGGGATAAAATCATAGTGATTGGGCTGTTAAACTGGATGGATTTGGGTCTGATTCTTCCCACCAGCTTGAGTTCATTAATAGCAAGCATGTCCTGTTAACAGCTGCAAAAACTGCTTGGTTAGTTAGCACTGAAGGCAGGCTGATGTCACTTTCTAAAACAGATGTGACAGCAGCAGCAGTGCTCAGTTCCTCACATTCCCTGTCATCATCTCCATCTCCAACCTGGAAGGCTGGTAGGGCTACTTAGCTGCTGTTCTCATTAGAGCTAGCATGCAACTGGGAAAGAGGAATGGAAAATAATTGACTTCTTGGTTTGCTTGCTTGCTTTGTACTGCCCCATCACCCCTGTCTCCACCCTGCTCCGCGATCTCCCCTAATTTCTCCTTCAGACACTGAAATTTTCTTGTGTTCTTAATCTTCATTAAGATCTTGTACCATTCTTGAGATTATCAAACTGTTGCATCCAGTCTTAATTACGCAAATACAGGATTTCCTGAAAATGGAATATGACTCTCTGGTATTTGTAGAGATTTCCCATAAAAGGGTGTCTGCAAGATTTGGACTGCTATTTGACTGCCTGGGTTGTGAAGTACATAATATCACACTAGTAGTGTGTTGAATTTACAAAATATACTTTATAAACATTATTTTTATCCTATGTAAAGCCATTTTTTCAAAATAAAAATAACTTGGAAGAAAGTAAATTATAAGAAAATAGTTTCTGTTCAGTCCAGACCTGATCCGTGAACATATAAAATGTATCAGAAGTTTGAATTAATAATCACTTAGTATTTTTCCCCTCTGATTTCTGCCACAGTGCATGAGATGATGAAGAAGTGACCATGCTTCTTCTCCTTTATCACTAGCCTTCGATGTTCAATGTCTTTTGTTTGCTGTACTTTCAGAGCCAAGCCTGTTCTGAGTAAATAGCTATTAATTTCTGTGTAGGCTCTGCTGCTAATAACAACATTTCTATGTGCTTCACAAATATTATTTAACTTACTATCCCATGACCTTTGGGTGTTTGAAGTATATGACTGACATATTACAGGTAGAGCATGGAGCCTCTATGTGTGTGTGTGTAGCTATATCCAGGCAACCTGGGAGTCTGTATGAATGCAGAGCCCATCAGAAAGCTCCAAGTCAGTTCTAGGGTTGGGTTGGACTAGATGATCTCTAGAGGTCCCTTCCAACCCCTGCCCTTCTGGGATTCTGGGATTCTATGTTATTGTAGTATCTATCTTCTGACATTATCAGCTTCATGCCTGCCCTCAAAATTAGAAGAGCTAATTCAGTATTAATACTAGATTTGGTATTAATATATCAGCGGAGTTTGCATCCTGCGAAATTAGTGCTATTGTACAAAATTGGTTGTGTTCTCTTTAAAAAGGATTTCCACCAACAAAAATGCGAAAATCTGACTATAACTATATATATTGTTTAGACTTTGATAAGTAGGATCTGTAATTTTTCATGCAAGAATTTTCTAAATTTTGAAGGAAGCCTTTAGAGGGACAGCTGGTTGGTTGGTCTGGGGCAGGAGGTATGTTAAAATTTTTGTTTATGCAATGAATTTAAAAATACCCCACTCTACCTTCTTTTAATACCCTCAGTTTCCTTAATTTTCACTTCCTTTTTTTTTTTAATCCTGTGAGGGTTGACTATGTTCCCCATTCCTTTCTCTCTCTGTCCCTCCAAGGCAGCGTTTTGTTGTGCTGCCCTTGGATACCTCTTATGTTCAGTTTGTTTGATTATGGGATTCTTTTGAAGTTTAATTTGAAACAGAGCATGCATGTCATCCTTGAAGCTGTGTCAAGCAGGTAAGCTGGCTTCTCATTCCCTGACAGTTAGGCAGTTTTATGTTTCAAAACCACGCTAACTCCAGCAGTCCCAGGAATCCCTTGCATAGTAAACAGACACAAGTTCTGAAAGGCAGAGTTAGGCACATTTTGATGTAATGGGTGCTCTATATAAGGTCTCTGTACCCAATATAATGCATTTTTAACAAGAGTTAGTTCTTAGCAGAAAGCACTTTCAGTTTATTTGCTGGAGAGGTTTCAAAATGACAATTGTTTCAATTGCAGAAAATGTCAGTGTAGTTGCTTGCATCTGACTGAGAACACAGCCTCTTCCTCTGAAAAAGTATTTTCCCATGTCTATCTCTAGGGATGAACTCCTTCTGTTTTGTGTTAAGAGGAGAGATACCACTTCCAGGCTTTAAAAGGGTCAAAGAGAGAAAGTGAGATTCCTTTCATCTTATCTTTGGGATGGTTGGTTATTTGGGGTTTTAATATTTGATCCATCCATAAAATAAGCCAGAATATGTTGAATAGTCTCAGCTGAGCACATGGAAGCTTGCATCTCTGTGGTTAAGGAGCCAAATTTTTATTCTGATTTAGACTTTCAAAGGGAATTAAAAAAGTGTGGTGATGTTGATTATGAAATGTGACACAGTAAAAATCATGTTTACATTTCATGGAACATTGTATTCAGTGCTAACAAAAACTCTGAAAATATCTCAATTCTAAACCAGGATTCTTTTATCTACTCTTGTGAAACCTGAGGGTTTCGGGTTGCTTTTGATCAAGGCAGTAGACAAAATCCAACGGGGCCTGCCTTTACAATGCTTTATTTTAAAAAGACTGAAAATGAAGTGTTAAGGACCTCAAAACAGATTCTTAGGACTGGGATTTATAATCCAAGACATTACATATATGTTCATTCTTTCCCACACAGTAATGCACTCTCATACAATTTGAATAGTCCCACCAAAACCAATAAAATTGCCTGATGTTGTTTTTCCTTCCTGTATTCTACTCCCCAGGGCCAGGTGTATCTCTGTGGTGATAAAATTTTTATCACCAAACAGTGTGGAAGAGAACTGTATTCTGCTCGGGATAAGAAAGCAAAGAAACAAAGTTCAATCAGTATTTAAATGATCTCATTCTTCCATCCATTGCTATGGCATTTATGATTTGAAATTTGTGCATTTTTGTGGTAAAAGATAAAACTTAAGTAGAGAGATTAATGTTAACAACAATCTGATCCAGATGCGAATAGTCTGACTTTGTCATAGCATCTCTGTCTATTGATGGCAGTATCATAAATGACAATCACTCCTAATTTCCTCATTCCATTTGCCATTTTCTTTGCAAGGTTCTCAGTCTGTAATTATTTAATGTTTTTAAATGTTTAGGTTCCTGGTTTCCTCAGTCTAGAGATTCTGTAACTTTGACTATTTGATTTCTTCCCTTCCTACAGCAATCTTTTTCTTGTTCATTACAATCTGAAGTTAAAGCAGTGCAAGATGATGATCTGTTTTGTGGGCAGGACTCCTCGTTTCAGTGCAGCTTTAGGGAATTAAATATGGATTTGAAAGAGATGTCCAGCTGCTCATACCATTTGGAAGAAGCTGTCTGAACTGTGAAAGTGGAGGATAAATGCAGACATTCTGAGCTGTCCTAACCTCTTCTTGACTAGACATCTCCATCCATTATGAATCCCCTGGGCCAGATCCTCACTGAGGTAAATTGGCACCACTTCCTTAGGCTCATCGCTTCTCTGCTGACTTACACCAGCTGGGCCTTAGATTATTTTCTCATTAAGTGGACACGAGTAACCAAAGCATGTCTGCAGGACTCAGAATGGAAATGCATTTCTCTAAGTACTGCTTTGCGTTAGTAGCAGCGCTAATGCAATGGAGGCCCCCTGATACCTTCTGCAGACACACTCACTGGGGAGAGAGGGAGTTAGGGTAATATATCTGCAGCTGGGAACTGCTGTCCATTTGAGCAGGAGGGAACTAGCTGTGCTGAATGAAGCAGAAGGCCAATGAGCTGTACCGGCTGATCCTGGACCTGCTGTATAGCAGCACCAATGGCCACACAGTTCTGCTACGTGCTCTTTCCTGCTGATATCCCAGCTCCCTCGCTCTGATCCACATCTTTCACAAGATGGTTCCTCTTTCACCCCCCCTGCACACTGAAAAAGCTGTGGAAATGTTTCTGCAAGAGAGAATGGCACTTTCCAAGGTGTTTTACCTCATGTGAATTTTCAGTGTGCTCCTCCCTTGTCTTCTCTAAAATATGCAGAAGCTGGGACCACTGAACAGAGACAGTACTATAGGTACAGTATGAGGAGTTCAGCATGCATTTCTTGGATAACATTTCTTCTGGAAGGGAGGAGGGGACATTTTTGGTAGCTGTAACATGCTCTCTCTTATCTGAGGTGGGAATAAGGCAAGCAGAACACAGGGCTTTTTCATCAGATTTTCAGATCTCAAATTTCCTGCTCTTCTACAGGAGTATGAAACAAACAGGCCAGTGCCTAATCCATTTTAAAACTAATATGTTCCTATAAAACATCCCAATACTACCAAGGCAGGCTGTTAACTAGGTGCAACCTATCTGGATGAGTGAGAAAGGCTACTGCTTCTGCAAGGTTTAAAATAGAAAGAAGCACACTGTCTATGCAAGCCTTGCTCCTTCTGTGTCCTGTACATGTTTCATATAGAGAGAAATGTACAGTTCATATTATGTTAGTGTTTGAGCACTCCTTCAATTCGGAAATCTTGCTGTTTCTGAGCCTGCAAGTCTGGCAAAAGACTGCCAGAAAAGATTCAAATGGTACGAGGTTGCTACTGCATGTTGCATTTAGCCTGGGTAATGACTGCGTACTTGATGTACACATATTTGAGATCCTATTTAACACTGAACTGAATGAATGTTCTCTTAAAAAACTGAAAGGGAATGTTTCACAAGTGCCACAAGGGCCGATTAACTAGGAGTTTAAAAGATTTTCATTGCCGGTAAAAAACCCCAACCCAACCCAGTGTTTAGAAATGCTGCTTGATTTTATTGGCTGATCACTCAAAACACCACCAGCATGATACGGTTTTTATTTGCTGAGTGGCCATTTTGAACTTGTCTCTGCTGACTGTTTTTGGCTTGATTTCAAATCTCTTAATCCTGCAATGAACCTTTAATAAAGCTGGATTGACTTTAAATCAGTACTTAGAAACATTAATTAAAATAAAACAGGAGGAACCAAAAGATCAAATGATCCATTGTGGTGGTGGTGGTGGTGTTTAAATCAAAGCTCTCTTCTCCACCCCTCTCCAGAAAAAAGCAAGCCTTTGAAGACTGCAGCTGTATGACTTCCAACATGTCTTTTTTAAGCTAGTCTTAAGCTTCAATTATTTTTTCCTGGGTTTAGTTGGCAATTTCTATATTATGGAGATTTTTTTGGGCCACCTCTTTCTATCCTTCCTTTCAGAAGGCTAAAACAGGCAAGATTGCCATGAATAGTGTGACGGGGTACGACAAGCCCTCTCAGCCCGGTCTGTTCTGTGTTCCCGAGAGCAGAGTGTCTGGCAAAGGCTGGAAAGTGCCCTGGAAAGTTCTGTGCTTCCTGAGCCAAGTTGTAATAGCTAGCATATCCAGTGCTACAGCTCTGGCATTTTTATTTTATTCTTTTTTTTTTTTTTTTATTTCCAAGTGACCCTCCAGCAGTCTCTTTGTTGCTTTTCCACTGCCAGCTCACAGTAGGCTGCTTCTGCAGACAATGCAGCCTATATACGAACAGCCCTGTGCTCCCTGTTGTTCTTATCCACTGTGCCTTGAGCCTGCAGAAAAACTCACTGATACCAGAAGGAAACACGACTTGAAGAGAAACATTAGCCTCTCTAAGGGCCGATATTAATTACACGGTATGGTTACGATTCAGGAGCTAGTTCTGGGACACCTGATCCTTGCTGTCAAGCCTATTTCATAAGTGAATGATCTCATCAGTTGTTCTCAAAGCAATCGATCTTTATTCTTTGCATTGTTTATCAGGCCTTGCACTCTCTTAATATGTGTGGGGTTTCCACAGCAGTTTTGCTGTACTACTTAAAAAAAAACAAACAAAAAAACCAAAAACAATTAAAGATGTGAGAAACCTATCAGCTGTGTGGGGAGGAAATCTAATAATCAGCAGCTGAAGCTTTGCCTCAAGTGTCTTTCATCTGCTGGAACCAGAGACATTAAAATATTTGACAGTATTACTGAAAGGGAGGTGGAGGAAGAAGGGTTGTGGAATTTCCTTCTGCCTCAGCCAGGTAGGAAATCATAGACCTAGCCTCCAGGCTGCCTTCCAGGAAGGTAATGCAAAGCTGATGTGAAATATTCAAACACAGGTAAGAGTGTCCTTAGAGGAGGATGGGGAAAGGTGTTTAGCTTACAACTGCTGTATCTGTGTTGCTTTTTGAGCTGTGTAATCTGAAGCTCTGCAAGAGTTCACTCACCATCCACCTCCCTCCTCCCCATGTGGCAGAGGTCTAGACTTCAGGAGACCTGCAAGGACAAACTCTCCAGGCCTCTGGTGATTTCTGAATGTTACCACAATACCAGATACCACTGCAGCTAGAAGCAACCACACTAGAGTGCTGTTGTAAGTTGTGTGTGGATGTGGCCTGTGTCAGACCACTTGCTTTCAGCCAACCTTACAGTCCGAAGTAACTGCTAAGGGGGAACTCTCAAATGATCTGTCTGGGAAGGTCATTTTACACCGGGCAGAAGCTGGGGATGGGGGTTGTCTGGAAGGAGGTAAGCAATGCTTTAGTATCAAGCCAGACACCACTGTCACTGGAGTGGTTCTGCTCTTTTCTAGAAGAGTGGATATTTTGCAGTTCTCTATTACATCTTGTGTCTGGTGCTTCCTGGGGAGGAGGAAGGAGAGAAGACAGACTAGAAAATATGCAACTACCCATTTTCATGGTATAAATGCAGTTGCTTTGCACTGGGCTAAGTGGGAGGGATAGAGTTGTAAAAAAATTATGGAAAAAAAAAGCAGAAAAAATTAAAAAAAAATGTTGAAAGCAGCTGCAAGCTTAAAAATGTGAGTTCAAAGTGAATTACTTCTTATATAGTAACGTGTTAGTTTCTCCAGTGGGCAAACTGCTCTTCTTGAGCATTAGTCATATATACTCCTGTTAGGCACCAATCTGTTAGGTCTCCCGTTACAGCAGTTAATTGCTTTTTGAGCTAATGCGTACAAATATAGTTACTTAGTTAATCTCTCTCTGTCTCTCCCTGTCCCCTCTAACCCATTTGAAGTGTCATAAGCATTATGAAAACTTCCTGAAAATATTTCTGACTTTAAGTCTTACAAGTCAAAAAGAGGTGATAAGAGGGATAGGAGTATGGTGTGAGAGAAGAATGATGCAAAACCAGATAAGACCCTTCCCCCACCTGCCACTTTCTCTGCAGATCAGTGCAAGACAGTTAACCTGAAAGGATTTTTGCAGTTTTATACCGATAGAAGATATGATTCCTTGTCTCATTTCAGTACACTCTATGGTGTTGTTTTAACTTATTTAGAAGATGTTTTTTAAGTGTTGTCGCAATCCCAGAGTCTGTGACAACAACGTTGTATGTAACGTGAGGAATAAAAAATAATATTAAAATTAATTCCTTTATTTAAAAATAACCAAACAACACAGGTTTTTTTTTCATTTACTTTTTTCACTCCCTACTGGAAATCACAGGATCACAGAAGGGCAAATGGTAGGAAGGATGCTCTGGAGACCATCTAGCCCACCCTCCAGCTAAAGCAGGATCACCTACAACATGTTGCAGAGGATCACGTGCATGTGAGTTTTGAATATCTCCAGAGCAGGAGACTCCACAACCTCTCTGGGTAGCCTGTGCCAGGAATAGGAAATGAAGGACCTCAGCGAATTTTAGGATCTGAATTTTAACATTGATAAAACATCCCGAAGAACAAAACGCACCTTTCAAATATTGCACAATAAATACCTTTTAGGCTTGAATACTGTCCATGTAACTAAACAGAGATTTTTATCTACTTGCAATTGTTTTCAGTGTCATCATCATATTAATTCAGTGTGTTATATTCAATCAGAATTGAAACAATCTGTTTCTTATTTATTTGCACTGCTATTTGTATCATTTCTTACCATCAAAATACATTTACTGGAGATTATTTAGGGAAGACTTTGTTATTTGATAAGCAAAGAAATATTTATAAACATTTGACCCCCAGATTTCCACAGATCTATAAAAAGGAAATAGACAAAACAAAATTAAAGTTTATGACACCAGCATAACTTAGTAAACTGATTGTATCATTGGCTTGATAGAAAGGGAAAGAATATTTTTTCTTGTGGGAAAGAATATTTTTGCTTGTTTTCTTTTTTGTTCTAAGCGCTACATGAGAAATTAATACTATTTTAGAAACCAGGTTAATTTAATGTAGGCTACAAAGGTTAGATGGAAATTTTGATGTAACATGGGCCAGTTACTGCTATGATAATTTTCAGAACCTGCCAAAATCTGTCATCAAGTTGAGCAGACTGAGTCATTAGCAAGCTGAGCTAACACTTTTTCTGTACCTCCCCCCACCCACTCACCTAGGGGCATTGTTAGTGCTTCAGTTCAGTGAGAAGAAGGCATAGCTGGAGAAAGAAGAGGAGGAGATGAAAACTGGCCTGATTATCAGAGTTACCTGCATGTGTGTATCTTTTCGGTTAGCCCTGTGGTATGAATAGTCACATGTATCATGGCATTTTTCACCTATGTGTTTGTAAACCTCTGTGTCCTAAGCAGTTATAGCTGACCAACTTTGCAAGAACCAGACACATGGTATGGGGATTTATAGAAGCAGAGTCACTGCAGTGCAAGAAGCAGGAGGGAGTACAGAACTGTCCCTACAGAGATAATCGCAAATAGATTGATTTTAGATGAAGGCCAAGAGCCATCTCCTAGATTAGTCTGATCTGTGCATTGAACAAAGCCAGTAGAGCAGTCTGGACCTTGTTTTGGTCTTCACTGTCTGAGCAGGTCCTGAGTAATAAGCTCTTGAATCAGGTCTGAAAATGTCACTATATTTGACTCTAGACTACAAGCCACCTCAAAGTGAAACTGCCAAACGTGGTCTGGTCACGTGTGGGTGAAACTGAGCAAACAGCTAATTCTGTGGACACTGAAAAGTAAAGCTTAACAGTATTTGTTTTTCCTTGAGACCTTACAGTAGTCCTGTTCTGTTATCTGCATTTCTACCTTGCTCTGCTTTTTAATTGGTCTTGTATATGTTTCTACTGTCTCCAGCTCTCATAATTCTCAAAAATTAAATTTATGTGAATGTCCCTGAGAAAATGCTCCTACCACTGTTTTCTGTAACCTTCAGGAATCCTTGCATTGTCCTGTAAAACAAAAGGTAACAATGAAAATAGTGGTTTTTCTTAGGTCTGTTTGTTTGTTCTATCAAATGTTTATAAAATACATGCCACCAAGTTAACATAGTAACTTTCTAACTGCAAAATTTCAGCCTCAGAAACAATGGCACAGAGATCCAGCTGTCTTAAATACCTGTACACATCTCGAAGCATCTAGTGCAAGTGGATGAGCTGTCAGAAATATGCACTAGAAATATCTAGCTATAGTTAAAATCCTTGACTTCTAATTCTGGTCCTATTTTTTTTCACAGGAATCTCTTTCTTCCCAGATCCTGAGAACGCTTTTACTTACAAAGCTGCAATGCTCCAGAGTTCGAATCACCATCAATAACACATTACCCTGGCCTTGGGTGAGCATGTTGCAGCTGATGAAAGAAGCAGAGATGAATTTGGAACAGGGTACCTGCACTCATGGGCATTAATTACTCTTGGTTTGCTTTAAGTAAGTGAGACAGGACTTTAATTCTTTGCTGGCTTAGTGTCGACTGAAGAGGAAGGTCAGGCTTCCTGTGCCTTTTTTTTTTTTTGCCATTTTTGTGGAAAATCAAGAGCTCTTTCCTGCTGCCTACATCTATTTAATTTTGATTTTTGAAGGCCTATTCACAATCTAGAAATATCTCCTTACTGTAATCAACAGTCTATCATATTAACAAGCAAATCTGAAGAAATCAAAGCTTCGATTGCCCAGGATGCCTGTGGTTTAAAAAAATCCAACAAAACCAGGAAGAAAACTCAAATTTCAAACCCTGTGGCTTTTTCCTTTATGTAATTTTTTTTTCACACACACACAGAATGGGCATCCTAATAAACAGCTACATCAGATCACATGCAAACAAAGAACACGTGAACTAGTTAACCCAAAGCAAATAGAGCAGTCCCAATTTTTGACAAGCAGAAAAGCCATCACATGATGTGAGTATATCTTGGAGCTGTCCCAAAGCACCCTCGGATGAGTCAGGGATATGTTTCTTGCATGATGAAATGTTTTTCTTTCAGCATGTAGCTTGTTTCATTTGCAGGCTTTCAAATTCGTGGTTTGCTGCTTTCTTGGGAGCTGCCATGGCACCAGTATGGCCTCATGGTTATGTAGCCTTAGCCTCAGCTAAGAGTCTGCTAGTCATGGTTTAACCCCAGACGGGTAGTTTGGATCACCTCCTGTCCTGGCTGTGTCCCCTCCCAGCTTCCTGGGTGCCCCCTGCTTCTCCTTTGCAGGGCAGCGTGAAAAGCCGAGGTGCATTACTTGGCAACAACTAAAAGATCAGCGTGTTACCAGCGCTGCTCTCATCCTAACTTCCAAACATGGCACTACACTGGCTGCTAGGGAGGAAATTAACCCAGTTGAACCCAGAGCACTGCTGTGGCAGGACTTCTGCAGCTTTCCACCAAAAAAATTGAAACCAGTACAGCAGCATCCAGAAAGATCCCCACTGATGCATTTTACAGGTTTGGGGTTTTTTTGTTAGTCCTTTTGATCAACATTAATTTGCTACTTTTTCTTTTCAAAGCACTTGAAAGAGGGGGTCTGCTTATGGGCCTCCCTATACGTGCAGGGAGCTGCAACCTCCATAACAGTAGGCCGGTAAGAGGAAGAGAGCTATCCCCTTTCACCAGTGGGAAAGCTGCAGCAAAGAAAATAAAAAAAAATATTGTTCCATAGGTATGTAGGAGAACCTGAGCATCAACCAGACAATTATTATCTAGTTCATTTAGTATATTTTCTTGTGCTGAGCAGGAGCTTGGGAACTTTCCAGGCTATTGCAGGTAAGTACCTGGAGTAGATGTGGAAGTGGCAGCAGATTATGGCAGGCACCATTTTGTAGCAATAGCTTGGTCCTCTAAATGTTGAAAATATTGCTGGTTTTATGGGATCTACTTACAAAGAAATTATCAGAAATTTGAATAACAGGGTACAGAGCAAAGAGCTTGCAGAAGTAGTCCTGAAAGGTCCAAATGGTCCATTCATTTCAGCATGATAACCCAACTGGCTAGTAGTGGTAATTTACATGTCAGACTTGTTAGCTGTTTCATTCCTAATGAAAGACCTGGCTTTACGGGTAGCTTTACTGGATAACTTTCCCGATAAAACCCTACTAATGGAATCACGGTTATACTAGCAAAAAAGTGCTAGGGTTAGCATAGTTTACAGCAGCTCAATGTGTGAAATAAGCTATACTGACAAAAGCACTTTTGGACAATATAACTGCTTCTATGGTGTCCAGCAGATTTGTGGCAATGGATTAAAACTAGGCGGTTGAAGGGGTTGTTGCCCACAACTTAGATTTAGGTCTATTTCACTGCATAGCAGCATCTGTCAGGAAGTTGCAGAGGGTTACCTGCTGTGTCATCTAATTTTAATCCATTTTCACAGGTACATCAGACCACCAAGACAGGGCTTTAGGCAGCATAAGAATTACTTCTATAAATCAGATGCACACCTCTGGATTTAACCAGCATAACTAATCTAGCTAAAATTTCTTCCATAGTTTTATGAGTGGAGGTGCCCTCAAGTTTGCATAATACACCGGTGTATGATCGTGTAAGTGACATGTTTTCCTGGTGTTGCTTTTTCTTGATAAAGAAGGAGCTAAGTCAAGAAGCCTAGCAGAGCTACTAAATACATTCAAGCTGAACTCAGGGCCTCTGTCAACTCAACTGTAAACTGAATATTTGTGTAGTACATTGCATGTAGCATCTCAAGTAGGCAAAATAGGCAGTCTCTGCCTGTACTGTACATTAATTTTTAAATCTCATTCAGATATTCTGAATATGTCCTAACACTGGCTATGTATGCCTCAAACTTTGAGTTAATATTCAGAGGAAAACTTAGGAGCAAAACTGTTTATCAAGAGTTTCTTGCCTTTTCTGGTTTGGTGAAAGCAGTGTGAAACCTAGCATTTCTGAATTTCACTTTTCAGGGTGAATGTTTGGGTTTGCATGTCCTTAGAGCTGAAAGTAATCTCATGTACTGAGTCTGCTCTCCAAGCTGTTGGAAAAGAAAGCAGATTTTCTCTTTTCCCTTCCAGTATCTGAGAGGAGCCTACAAGAAATCTGTGTAGGGACCTTTTACAAAGGCATGCAGTGATAAGGCAAGGGGTAATAGGTTTAAACTGAAAAAGAGTAGATTTAGTGTAGATTTGAGGAAAAAAAATATCTTTACTCCGAGGGTGGCGAGGCCCTGGCACAGGCTGCCCGGATAAGCTGTGGCTGCCCCCTCCCTGGTAGTGTTCAAGGCCAGGTTGGACGGGGCTTTTGGAAACCTGGGTTAATGGAGGCTGTCCCAGCCCATGGAAGGGGCTTCAGTATAGGTGATCTTTGAGGCCCTTTCCAACGCCAGTCAGTCTGTGATTCTATGATTTAATATGTGCCTATAGTTTATGGCTGAAATGTAAAGATTTTAATCCTGGTTCCCAGTGTGCCCTTTTGCATCTAATTTATATACAAGCCTAAGTCTGTTTTTCCTTCTCTGCATCACAACACTGACTGAATCTAAATAACCTCTCCTGGTATCCTATGAAGTGTTCCAATCTGCAAGCCCAGAGGTAGCGCACGAACGCATTGTCCTTAGGCTGAAACTAATGGGCCTTGGTACAGCTCTGCCTCTTTTCAAGCATCTGTCAGTGTAGCTCCTGGGGACCATTTCAAAACAAGGGCCAACACCCTTAAATAATGTCCATTAGTGTCACTCTGAGAAAATGGCAAAGGCTCTATCTCCAGGATGTCATCCTATTTCTCCAGAGGTGTAAACTTCAGTCCTGGGCACGCAAGTCATCTTGAACTGAGCTTCCTCTGTCAAGAGGAGCACTCACATATTACTCTGTTATTCACCTTCTGGAAGGCATCTGTAACCTTCCTTCTTTTATGGAAAGTAGTAGTTTTCCCTAAGTGGGTTTCTGGTCTTATCACCACCAGAGCAGCACACGCACAAAAGCAAACAGTGAGATTTATCTGCTAATATATAGGGTTGGGATTTGAGCTCTTTGTCCTTGCTGTGTGAGGAAGGGGAAATGCTACACATGGCCTTATGGTTTTTGAAGTGTGTCTTTGGTCATCGATTGTATGTGTTTCCAGGTGTTAAACTGTTAGCTTTTGTCAAAAATGAACAAATTTCTTCTTCAAGCAGCCACTGAATTTAAATATAATTTTGTTTACAAAAAGCATGATTTTAAGACCAACCACCGTATTTTGTACCAGTTTCACTGAACACTGACATTTTACTTAACAGAGCAGCAGTCATGCATGACTTACAAAATACCTTCCTGAAATTGAAAATACAGAGCTGTAGTGTACAAATGTTTGAAGTGCATGACTTCCATTAGGAATTTTGTTTAGCGGGTGAAATCCTAACTGTGTTAAAATCAGCAGGGCTTTTGCCATTTGTTCCAGCAGGCTATTAAATTTTCGACTGAGAAGAGTTTACCAGACTGGGTGCACCCTTCTCAGCTTCTTTGTGGTTTTAGAATTATGTCCAGGCAGAGCCCGATTGAGCATGGCTTTTAGCTGTGGGTTTGTAAATGCTTTGCTAATTCCCCCAGCAGTTGCTGTGTGTGAATTAGCATTTATTCCCATTTTAGGAGTAAGAAAATGGAATACTTCTCCCTCCTGCCCAGTTGCCCAAGATTGCACAAAAAGTGACAAAATTGAGGGACAAAACCCTGGACATTATAGTTCTTTTTGACTCAAGAACTGAAAGGAAGGATTCATGCCTTTTAGTGTAAGAGAGGCTGGAATCTGCCTGTAACTCTCAGAATGTATGAATAGCACATTGAAACATGATGCATATTCCTTTCTAGTACTGATTTCCTAGTTTGCATCATCCTTTTTTCTTTTGCCTTAGCTCTGTATGTTGTTTCTTTGATGCCTGTGCTACTCCTTTCAGAGATCTTTTATGGGTTTATAGAGCACTGAAAAAATCTACAGCAACTTGTTTTAGCAGTAGGCATAAGTGATGGATTTGAAAAGCAGAAAGGTTAGATAACTATAATGGTGCATAAACATAAATAAAACCTATGAACAACAGAGGGTTGTTTGCCCTCTGCCCTTGGAAGTGGGATGGAGGTGGCTTCAAATCAAAACAATAGAAATTAAAGGTTAGATTGTACAGAAAATACATTGTTTCAAATCCACTTTTAGCAGAAAGACCATAAAGCTTTTTTTTTGTCAATTAGACTTCTTTCTTTCTTTCTTTCTTTCTTTCTTTCTTTCTTTCTTTCTTTCTTTCTTTCTTTCTTTCTTTCTTTCTTTCTTTCTTTCTTTCTTTCTTTCTTTCTTTCTTTCTTTTCCATTTACACTCCAGCTTTCTAATGCATAATGCACAAGTCTCATAAGGTCACAGCTGGGTGGGGAGACTGTGTTTTCCTTTGTTGCTTTGAGAGAGTTTGTGGCTCCTGATATATCTGACTCTTGTAGGAAGAGCAGCTATTTAGAAAGCCTCCAGAGCCAAAGCTTTGAAGCTCAAAGTGCTGCTGAGGCCTCCCAGTTTTTAGAATAGAATGATGCCTTGACAACTGCCGTCTCCAGATTTTTTGTCAGTATGTTATATGATGCTGGCTGAAACAGCTTTGTAAAAAGCAGAATCTTAAACAAAGCTTATTCAGTAAGGACCTATTGTCTGCAAGGCTCATCAGTATTGAAACACTTTTTGTTCACTGGTGTGTAACAAAATCTCCTGCTCATGGTACTGGCTGGAGCTTTAGGAAGTGGTGCTGGAACTGCAATTCATGTAAAGAAAAGATATCTCAATCGCTGAGCACAGCATTAGGAGGCTTTTGATGTAAATGTGCTCCTTACTGTAAGTTTACATTTTTTTCCCCTTAGCAAATCCTAGATTTCTGAGCCAAGAAGGGAAGAGGGGAGAATTGCAAACCTATAACTCAGAGTAAATTAAAGTAGATCCATATGGTTAATCTGTCAGCTATTGCTTTCACCTCCCATCTGGTAATAATCAATACCAGGCATAACGTAAATAACCCACAGCGTATTTTGTGTGTATGCATATGTGCATGTGCGCATGTGTGTGCCTAGTTCTTCTGTTCCATTTTGAAACCACATCTGTACTTTATTAGGGAGTTGCTTGGACACGATCGTTACCAGCATGCCAAACTTGCAGCATCACTCTGCTCCACAATGGTAAATATTTAATGTATTTGACTGTGTGCAGAAAAGAAAAGGCTGTGCCAGAAATGCAGTTGAATCACTCAAGCCTCTAGAGGCCATCCCATGCAGGGCAATACACGCCTGCATCCACGTGCTTATGCGCACGCACACACACACATACACACACACCNACACACACACCCACTCGCCCACCCCTCTGTCTCTCATTCAGTTACTGGATTTAACGTTTGTTATCATGGGGAACACTCTTATCCTATTTAATCCTGTCTAGATGGCTCTAGAATTTCAGATGAACACCCTCACTGAGAAAATTTAATCCAATAGTACTTTGGTTTAGGGAGTTGTTGGATGGGCTGTAGCAGACCAGTTCTGTTTTAGCTATTAACATTTTGCTTTTCATCATGCTGAGTGCCTTTTCCTTCTTCAATACCTATCCTTGTTCTCTTATGTGCTCTTACTGCAGTGACAGAGCTCTCTAGCTTAGAGTGGCAATTAATTTAAGTAATGTCTTCTGAACATAGATGTACAGCAACAGGGTTCGTGGTGCATTTAACTTTAACTGCTTCATCAGCTTAAGAAAGGACTACTAGAAGGTGTAGAGCAGGTGTAATATTCCCTTTGAATCTCTGTCATTTGAGTTACTTCTTGACTGCATCCATAAATAATACATCTTTGAAGGCAGCATACTAGGAATAGCTGAGCTGTACGGTAATGAATTTATGGTGAGCTAAGCAACTTGGCTGAGAGAGAATGGAGAACTAAATTAAAATAACCTTTTCTTCTTACCTCCCCTCCCACCTGCATGCCATACTCCAGGGAAAGAACCATTATTTTGTTTGACAATAGTGCATACAGTATGTCAGGTATTTGCTTGACAGAGAGTAAAAAAACGTGTGTTGCTGTAAGGCAACTGAATTTATGTTGCAAAACATGATAAATTTGAAGGTCAATGGATCCAGCATTCAATCCAGCAGACAATCTACCCAGCTTGATTTATCTGTCAGTATTTAGAGCTTGTAAATATTTTCTCTTATGAAGGAACATTTGTACTTTAAGATGTTTAACTAAATTAGTTTTGCTTCCAGAGCCAAAATATTTGGCAAAAAATACTATGTTCTGATTTTTTTCTGAAATGTTCATTCACTTCATATCCTAGTATGAATACTTTATTGAGGGATAAGATGCATCCAACATTATATGATTTCAATACAAAAGCCAGAAAAAGGTAAGTAAAACCATTTTTCCATTTCAAAACCCCAGTAAAACTACTTGCTCTGTTTTCTAATAGACAGAAGATTGTAAGAAACTTGAAAATGCCAAAACTTTAGGACCTAAAACTTCTGCTTCAAGAAAATACTTTTAGCATCCACATCACAGAAATTCATCAGTAATTATCAATTTTTAGTAAGGCAGTAAATTGTCTTTATGTACTATTGCACCCTCTGATTTGGTTATAGACTAGGAAACAGGCAAGCCTTTGCTACTTTCATCTCTTTAATTCAGGTGTGAAATGGCACTGTTTCACAAGGGCACCATGGGCACTGGCTGTGCAAAAAAAGGAAGCGCAAGGATGGGACAGGTGATGAGCAAAAAGACAACATATGCTTGATGCTAAAAGTGATTGTCAGGACAGGTGTCCAGGGTTTATGATGAATGCTGTGTGTTAACTCACCGCCTTGAGCCCTGAGGTGTATTTGGTAGACAACCCTCTTCAGTGCAAGGAGGATGGCTAGGGTACAATAGAGCTGGAAGAGGAGACGCACTCAATACATACAGAAGAAAACACAGCTGTCCTAGAGCCCTGAGCATGTACCTTAGTGTGCATAGATTAAATATAATATTGGGATTAGTGATTTGCAATCTGAAATGGCAAAAGAATACATTTCCTATCCACTCTTACTTTGATATAGTTAGTGACTGGAGAAATAATGGATCTCAGTCTTTGTATAAAAGGCTCATTCTAGCACAGGGAGAGAAAATAAAACTTCATACACTCTGCTATGCTAGTTCTTTTTCTGAAAGCATTTATCCCATTACTGGGAAAAAATCTCAGTCAATAATTCATGGAAAATACACCCATAGTTCACATTCTGACCTTCCATTTTGGTAACAGATCTCCTTCCAACTCTCACAGGGCCCAAATGAAATGTATTATCTGGTGCACAGGATAGAAGTCTACTGCCACAGCAAAAAGGAACTTCCGTGTGTGTTTTGATCTGTTATTTGAGTTGTGTATTAAAATTGCATTTGAGGCTTTATATTAAACAAATAGTGTTGTGTGCTCTTTCATTTCTTTGGAAAGTAAAGTTGAAGACCTGACCAGGTAGTTTCTTTGTAAGTATTTCGTGACTGAGATTGTTTAAAATCCTGCTTCTTTGAGCAGCACATGCTAATATAGACAGAGCCAGCAATTCCTTTACATGACTTATTTAATGAGTGTTACTGCACACTTCTATGCCTTATTGATATGATAAAGTTTGTGAAGAGAATCTCAGTTAACTGCAGCTTTACACAGATACCTCCTGTTCGTCCCAGAAAGCAGCATATCCTGGTATTTTAGATTTACTCCTGAACTGCAGGAAATTCAAGATATTTTCTTAATTTTTTTTCTTGTGATCTTGTTTGGAAGGTCACATCCAGTGGAGTAGGGCAATCTCCACTGCTAGGTGATGGACCTGTGCATATCCATGGATGTTACAATATCCTGGTTATAGAGCTTTGGAAGGGTCACGCAGCACATGGAGGTTGTAGGCAAAGGACTTCTCATTTTGAGGAATGCAAACATTAAGTTAGTGCTCTCTTAAATGTCACAAACCCTCAGGTGCAGGTGGTGGTATCTAAGATTGAGCACCTTTATTTTAGTTCAAAGCTGGAAAACTTTTCTAAATGTTGGCTGTTCAAGAAGATGTGCCCAGAGATGTCTATTCCTTGGTCTTGCAGGTCTCTTGTAAACTTGTGCTCTACCTCATGCCTAACATGCACTAAAAACCTCAAGCAACAAAATATGCCAGGTAATTCTTTTCCAGACAGTTTTTATGTAACCCAGAACTACTTGTTACTCAGTATCCAAAATAGCCAGTCACTCTTGTTTATAAAAGAAACAAAGTCATTGTGGAACCTAAAAACACTGGCCTGAGGTGGGTTGGTTTCAGCTCTGTAGAAATTAAATACGTATTTTGAGGATGTAATGTGATGAGAGGATCTTAGAGGTTTATGTCTATTGTGAAATAATTTATAAAGACCAGAGGAATATTCTGTGATATGCTAATAGCACTGTTATTCAGCAACATGTAGCTTTATCAGGATCATAGAATCACAGAACATTAGGAGTTGGAAGGGACCTTGAAAGATCATCTAGTCCAACACCCCCCACTATCTGAGCAGGAATAACCATTACAAGTGCTATTTTTTCCCTCTGCAGTAATATGCTTTGAATGTTGTCTTATTTTAATAAATTGCAGGGCAAGAATGCTGTTAGTTCCATTCTTATGCCCCTGTTATTTTATTCAATTATTTAAATAATTTGAAAATCCAACCTACTTTGTGTGTTCAGAAACACCATGCAACAACAGTCTGGGTTTCTGCCATGGGAATAGGTCTCAGGGACAAAACCTCTGATATAACCTCTAATATATATATATGTATGTATGTATAATTTCAGCATAATAACCCCACTACCTTATTCATTAATGAATTCATTGGCCTTGGATATTTTGAATGCTTCTTTCAATGAATAAAACATTTGAGAGATTCATGGAGGTTAAATGCCCTTGTAGACCCTTCCAGTGCATTGAAGTGCTACCCTGGATAACCTCTGTGCTAAGGGGCTGAGATCACAGAGTTCTGATATTATTGGTGATGTTATTCATATTTTTAGTATGAAGAACAATATCACTGACAGTGCTAGTCATATGACAGTGCAGGACACACTTGCTTTATTATGTTGGAGTCACAGACCTTTTGGATAGGTGTTCGAGAAAATTTTTAAAAAAAGAAGTGGAAACTTTTGAGTATGACTAGATATCATACCTCATGCAGTGTCCTACCACACTGTTTTCCTCTCCTTTGCAATGTAAGAATATTTAAAAACGCATTAATAATAGCTAGGAGATCTCTTAGGGCACATAGCATTCCGGGAAGTGCAAGCACTAATTTCAACACAAAGGCAAAGGGGGTCTCCATTTGCTCAAATCTGTTATTACTTAGCCTATGAAAAATCTATGTGAATTTTCAATATTTGTTTTAATCTCCATAGGAACGGTTCCTACCCTGACATTGCAAGCCAGTGTCACCAACTTAAATTCCAATTATCACAGCTTTCCTTATGAACCTGTTTTCTTATGCTCAGTTTCTGACACATCCTTACTCCTGTTAAATCTTGAGATATACTTTAATTAGGTTTAGTCAGTTTGGAAGTAAACTATGAGCTTACTGGAGCAGGGCCAACAGGTAGAATTATTTTGTGCTACTTGATCTATTTAGATGTCATATGTATGTTGATTCATAAAGGCTAGAAGATCTAGCCATGCTAAAATCAACAGTAGCAGCAAGAAATTGTGCTTCCTGTCATGGCTTCTGTGTTGGCTTTGGCTGCTAGAATTCATTTTCTTTATAGTAGCTGGTACATGGTTATGTTCTGGATTTGTGCTGAGAAGAGCATTGATAATATAGAAATAGTTATGTTATATAAATGTGTTTTCATTAATGCTGAGCAGTGCTTACACAGAGCCAGAAGCTTTTCTGCTTCTTACCCACCAGCAGAATGTCTGCACAAGAGGGGACACAGCTGGGGCAGCTGACCCCAGCTGGCCCAAGGGATATCCTGTACCAAATGACATCACCAGCATGTAAAGCTGGGTGAGGAAGAAAGAGGAAGGTTGGGACATTAGGAGTGATGGTGTTTGTCTTCCCAAGTCACAATTACTTGTGACGGAGCCCTGCTTCCCTGGAGATGGCTGAACACCTGCCTGCCACAGGAAGCGAGGCATTGATTCCTTGTCTTGATTTGCTGTGTGTATGGCTTTTGCTCTATCTGTTAAACTGTCTTTATCTCAGTCCATGAGTTTACCCACTTTTACTCACCTGAATCTCTTCCCCATCCCGTGGGGAGAGGGGAGCAAGCAAGTGACTGCGTGGGGCATACTTGCCATTTGGGCTTAAACCACCACAGATTCATATGAAGGAGTCCAGGGAACTGTAAACTCTCCAATTCGGTAAACACAAGGAACAGGGTATTCAATGTCTCCTACAGATCCAAAAGGAAAGAGGATTATTTGGCTTCCTAGAGGCATCAGTTAAATCAGCATCAGCTAGAACCCCAGCTCACTCATAACAATAATTCCCATAGGAACATTTAAGTAACTATTTCTATCCTAAGAAATGATGATTTCTGAGGCCTTAGGGCATGTTCTGTTACTTCAGGTTACCTTACACCCATCTAATGTTTTAGGAATTGGCCTCTCCAGAATGTTTCATGATGGTTGGTAACAAGTTTGTCTGTATAAGGCACTTCTTACACTATTTTTTTATTTTGAGTGGTAGATTTGTGTTCCCTAAATAAAAGCGAAGTCTATGTGCTCTTTTGTGAGTTGGATAGTTGTGGAAATGCTAAGCTCTTTGAAAGATTCCTATGAGACAAATATCTGATGATCATATTTAAGTTATTCAATACTTGCTAGTTGTGTCTAAAGAACCAAGATCTGTTTTATGTACAAGAGAAGGAATGTGTGTTTGTACAGAAGATTTTCACTAGATTTAAGATAATTCCACTTTAAATAAAGGAGTTTTATGCTGCTTATAAGAAGCTTGCAGGTCTCATGTCTTATGTTAGTTAGGTACAACAGTTCTCCAAAGGCATAATGCAAGTGTAGGACTTTATTTGGAACTTGATTTTCTATTGGGAAGGTCTAATATAGCACTGTACTGCTTCTGAAATGATTGCCTGTCATCAGTCAGATCTGTTAAACAGTGGTTGACAGATAGACAGATGAATGGTCCTCAAAAACTTTGATGCTATTCTGTTATGTGCTGTAAAAAAAAGCAAAATTGGATAATAAGAAAAAAAAAATTCAGTCAGCAAAATTGTGAGAGATAAGTCTGACAAAAGTTATATCATACTTTACTAAAGAGAGGAATGAGATGAGAGGATGTGGCCTGTGCTGCAGGAAAGAGAAAATGGAATCTCTATCTGGATTTTTTTTTCTACTTCTGTGTCTTTGCAGGTGAGCTGTCTATGTCTGTGAGTGGACAGAGTGATGCAGTTGTTTCAGCCTTACCTCTTTATTGCACCCATTTCCACCCTCTCCTCTGTCCTCACTGCATTATGCTGTCCCCTTCTTGGGTACCATGAAAAGAACAGACCCCATGCAAGGGCATCTTCTGGGTCAGTGAGTAGGGATCAAGGGGTATGGTGTAACAGTCATTCACATATCCTTCACCGGCCTTCTCTTGAGTACTGCAGGTAAGGGGAGGGGAACCACTCCATTGAGTCATCTGAGTTACCTTAGTCACTGCACTCTAGGGTTTATGCACCCATATCTCTCTTGTTAACCTCTGACATCGAATTAACACTGACATGATGATCTCCTCCCACCATGGAAGAGAAAAGGGAAAGGTGGGTAAGATTTAAGCAGGCTAAACTGTATCTGCCTTCTATTAGAGGCATTGACTCTGGAAAATTGCAAGCCTTTAAAGAGAACTTCCAAAAAAAAACCCCCAAATTAATACACCCAGTCTCTGCTTTCCATTAGTACAGCTACTGTAGAAGTTACAGGCTGCTTTGGTACAAGTATGTTACCTGTGTGGATGCTACTGGAGAACAGTGTAAGAGTATCCCAGTCAACTTCAACCTTGATGTCTGAAGTACCAGCATCTGATCACTGATTCCTGATAACCCAGAGCAGAGGGTACGCACGGATCAACTGTGGACTTCCTTTTCCAGTACTCAATCCAAGTGGTGTTGATTAAGCTATCAGGTGGCAAGAACAATCCAAACAAAAAGGAGACAATGCTTTAGAAAATGTGCAATAAATCTGTGGCAATCTGTGCTGTGGAATATGTGCATGCTAAAACTGCAAATAGCACCAAAATTTGGAAAACCATATTTTGTGACAGAGAAACCCGTTATGGGCTCTTACATACTAAGATGACAACTCTGACTCAGGAAGCCATCTAGTCTGCAAATTAAGAGTGACTAGGCAAAAATGTACACGCCCTCCCTTTTTCTTCACCCTTTTTCAAGCATCCACATCTGATTACTCTTGGAGTAAGTGGAATAAGACAATGTGCTAGATGGTAGTTTTTTGTAGGTAGGAAAAATCTGTCCTTTGTGGGAATTGCAGGCGAAGATGCAGGGGACTTGCTCAGAGACACTTGATCTGAAGTGAGTCAGAAAGTGGCATTTGTAGCAATATCCTGGTGAGTAGAAGGCTGCTAGAGACAACAGTGTGGGATGAATAGAGAACTGAGGACCACAGAGCACAGTTATTGTCTGGCAGTCTCAAAAAAAAACCCTAAACAAGGTCATGGAGCTCAAAGTCTCAAGAAAACAGATGGGAAAATGAGTTCTGAAGGCTACTGCAATAACCTACTACCTATCATGATGTGAAATAGCTGTCTGGAGTTATAGTAGCATTTTATATGAAACTAACCCTAAATTGCACAGTTGGGACTTGAAACATGTCACCTGACTAGTAGGACTTTAGTGAAATTGCAGAGGAGGACCGAGAATGAATTATTGAAAAATACTTTATTTTTAGAAATCCCTGCAGCTGAAGTTACATGAATATTATATGCAGTAAAACTCCAGAATAGGCAGCAAGTGGAATGAATGATCAGTGGTTTACCACGAAGGAGTCTAACTGCACTAATATACTCAGTCCCTGATGAGATCAATGCTTTTCCTACTAAGATGGTAATTTTTAAGGCCAGGCTGCTTTGTGGAAAAAAATAGTGTATGCAGCCAGCACATGTATTGTGTCAGAAAGGGCGGTGGGAAGCTTTCCCCAAGCACCTGTAAACAAGGATTTGAGTTAGACTGGGGATCTCATGGCACTTGGTGCATGATTCTTCCCACTCGTGTGATGGACCTAGGGCGTTGTTAGCCCTGACCATCCCTCACTATCCCCTCTGAGGCTCTTCCCATGACACAGCCCAGGACCTCATGTTAGCACACCAGGGCTGTCAGCGGCTGTGATGCTGTAGCAGGGACAGTCTCTAGCTCCTCACAGCTCTGCCTTGCCTGGCCGTGGGCCCTGCTGAGCCAGACCCACTGGTGAGCTCATGTCCTAGCACTTGTACCTGGAGGTAGAGCTTTGGGATGCTACAGATCAAGAAGTTTAAGATATAGTATTGATAGAATGGTCCTTTGGTTAAGAGAGTCAAAAGGTCAGGGATTCAGGAGCTT
Source organism: Heliornis fulica (assembly GCA_013399135.1). NCBI lineage: Eukaryota > Metazoa > Chordata > Aves > Gruiformes > Heliornithidae > Heliornis > Heliornis fulica. The sequence continues at coordinate 281,266 of VXBZ01005714.1, read as the reverse complement.
ACATGGTTTTAAAAACACATACCGTAATTTAATTTATTGCTAGAATTAGCTTTACTTTAGTTTGGTTTATTATTTTATCTAGGCAGAAGTGTGCCAGTAGTACATAGAAACCTCATTGTTTATGTAATACTTTAATATGTAATTAAAGAAAACCTGTCACAATTCTTAGACCCTCAAACGCCTGTGACAGTGGAAATGCTGATAAGAGGCAGAAACAGAAAATGAGAGCATAACTTGAACATTTTCTATAACATCATCATGTGAAAATTTGGAGATTCTCTACTTTTATATTTGCCACAGTTCCAACCAGTTCTGATGAATTTGTGCAAATTGGCACCATCTGATGATCTGGGCTATGCTTTATCAGGAAATGATTTCAGAGGGCGTGAAACTGAATTTTTGACATGCATGATCAGGTAATTTGGGGTAAACAATTCCAGTGTTTTCAGTGGAATAAGGCCTGCAAATGAAGGTTTGTTTCATGAATGTGAATGTGTTCTACACTTCATGAAGAATAAATTTCTGTAAATGTGATCATATCCCTAAGCATTTCTGCCTTTTGTTCTAAAACTAATAAAAAGCTATTCAAAGAGCTGTGAGGGAAAACTCAAGAAGAAAATATCTTCAAAGAGTTTTGGGGTCCCCAAAACAAAGACTAATTGGAACATTCCATTTTGCTGTGGGCAGTAAATTCACTATTGCTAAAAAATAATTGCCAGTCACACCATCTGTTACAGGTGCAATGATAATGGACAGTTTTCTGCATTGATGGGATCTGTCTTTGCAGTCTTCTGTTTGTGGTCTAATTTTATTTTCTTCAAGTAGTAGAAATATATTCCATTTTACTGAAATAATACATATTTACCGATTAAACTTTTTCTTTTCATATTTTTGTCCCTTAGTTATTACCCCCAATCATGACCTAAATATTTTAAAATAAGTAAAATACACCACTAAGTGGAAAGAAATGCAGTCATTTTCAAATACTTTTTTCTTCTAAAACAGCATGTCATAAAGGCTGAGACCAAAGGTCTGTTTAGCTTTCTGTCTCCTATTTGGTTTGTTGCTCATAGACGGTGCTTAGAGGTAAACAAGAATCAGGGCAGGCACAGAACAATACTCCTTTGAAATCTCTCAGATGAAGGCATTTAACAGGGCAAACTTTCTGAGCCAGAGGCTGTTATTTGTCCACTGTGTTTAAAAGCCTCTAGTGGACCTGTCTGCTGTGATTTTTTTCCAGTTCTCTTTTGAACTCATTCAGCCTTTTGGCTTCAACAGCTTACTGTGTCAATGAGTTAGTTTATTTTGCAATGTGATTTTAAGTTTGCTACCTGGAAATTTCATTGGATGCTCTCTATTTTCTGCATGGTGAGGAAAAAATACATTGGATTCTCTTGTCTTGTCTGTGGCTGCCATCAAAATCAATAGGGAGCAAGGTTTCTTCTGGAGTTTAAGTGAGAACTATAATATAACTAAATAAGGAAAGCATCCGACTTCATCAACAAAAAACATTTGCAAAAATCACTGCTCTCAAGAAATACAGTGAAAGTATTTTCTGTCCTGTGACACAGTTCTACAGTCAGAATGGGATTGAAACTATAGTGGCTTCAACAGTTGACTGCTGAGCAGAGAATTATGATGGTGACTTTAATATATTTCCTAACAAGTATGTGTCTGTAGCACTTGTCTTATGCAAATAGCCTACTTTAAACACAACGAGTGAAAGGATAATTTCAGTAGACAATTAAAGAAACCTATGAGACATGAACTTATATTAGAAAAATTTCTAGTCTAGTAGTCACATAATATATTAAAATTTATTCAATAATAAATCTGGCTGATTTATTATTATGCTGTTTTCTATTTGTAGAATTTGGATGATCCCTTTTTATTAATAAAATGTGGGTTTTCCCTAACTCCATAGTAGAGATGGCAGCACAGATGAGGATGTCCGTTAATGGGCCTCATGCCCTGATATCTTCATTGCATTTTCATTGCAAAATATTTATGGATTTCTTGGATGTTTCTTATATTTTTCCTATGTGTGGTGGCTTTGCAATGTGGCTTCTTTAAGAAGAGTCTAGAAGCTTCTTAGGGTTCCAACAAAGCAAATCCCACCTGGGCTCCCAAGGCCAAACTCCCAAAACCTGTTGCTGACAAGGCTGGCTGGGCATCAGTGCCAGTCACAGGCCTCTGGGAATCACATTTTAGAGAGAGAAAAATTCAAACAGCTGCGTTTTGCCACCAGAGAAGGGAGTGAGAAGATGTAAGAAACTTTGCAGACACCAAGGTCAGTGAAGGGGGGAGGAGGATGTGCTGAGAGAAGATTCCCTGCAGCCTGTGGAGAATACCATGATGAAGAGGAGTCCCCCCCTTGGCCAATGGAGGATGAAGAGACTCCACTTGCAGCCCATGGAAAGGCACCTGGGCCAGGCAGGAGCCCACCATGGAGCAAGTGGAGGAATTTGGAAGAATCTTGAACCTATATTGAGGAGCCCACCTGGCAGCACCTGCAGCCTGTGGAGAGAGATAAGAGACACAGAGAGAGATGGAGGCCCATGCTGGAGCAGGTTTGCTGGGGGTGCTTGTGACTCTGTGGGAGACCAGGCTGGGGAAAGCAGTCTGGGATGGAGAGACTGAGAGACATTCTATGAGTTTATAGAAGTGATCCATGCTGGGGTAGTTGATGAAAAGCAGAGGCCCCATAGGAGAGGACTTATGAGGAGAGGGTCGTGGAGGACACATATTTATAATTTACAAGTTTATCATTTTTGTATACAGACTATGTTTCATTTATTGCTGCAAAATTGAGTGTTGCTTACATCAAATGTGGAGGACATCCAGAATATGGCATATATAACAAGGGCTCAGAGAAATATGAAGGGTGTTGCTAGATTAAAGCAGTTGGCTCCTGCATAGAATTCTCTCCATCATGGTAAGTTACTTTTGTTAATTATAAGCCAGAGTTTCAAAGAAAGTGCTAAACATACACAGCTGCTACAGAATCCTTCAGAAATTGAGACTTGGGCCCAAAAGTTTCCATAAGAATGATAAGTACTCTAAAAAAACCCCAGATACTGCTCATCTCTGGGTAGCACCCCTGTAAATGTTTTACTTGCTAATCTCTAAATTGGGTTAAGCCCTGCTGTTTTACAAACTTCAGTCCTCCTCCTTTTTCCAGGAAATAGAAATGTGAAGATAAATTTTCTCAAGCATTAAGATTTTGTAGTGAACAACATCATAAAAAATAATCATAAAATAGTTAATAATTTTCTGTTTAGACCATTTTAATATATTTTCTGACCACAGCATAACAATGAGAACTGAGTATTCCCTTAGCAGCCCCTTGTGTAGCCTGATAATTTGTTGCCAATGGAGATCATACCACAAATCAGCCAGCCAAAGAGCCTTCAGGTCTTTGTTAAAGCCCTGAAGGGAGCACCTGCTTCTGTCTTCTGATGAAACCAATTAGCACATTTTGGTTATTTTTTTAATGGACACAGCAGCATTAGTCTTTGTCCATTCTCCTAGTTCCATCTTTTGTGTAACATACTTGCTATTCAGAACATGTTTTTCCCTGCCCCTGACTAATGAGCGGAAGCAGAGCACAACTGGAGTCTTCAAGAGAAGGCTTCCAATAAGGTGTGCGGCCATTACTGCCTGAATTCACATGAACAGCTTGTATACATCTTAGATTTTTAGGTTCAATATGCTTTGGAGTCAAGCTTTGACGTCGGAAATTTGATTTGACTTATTCTGACCTTGTCTGTGTTAGGCAGAGATGTCCTTGAGAATTCTGTGCTATCAAACCTGTTCAAGCCTGACCATCATTTTTAGATTTAATGATGACAACAAATACTGGGAGGAAATCAGAGAATTAAATAGTATCCTTACCTTCTTTAAATCTTGCCTATGTCATGGAAATGGAACTTATGTCAGTTTGACATTATCTACCACATTAAATTAGGTCTAACATAACTTCCTGTATTTTTCTTAAACTGTGTACTGTTGCATCTGAACACATATGATTTTCAGAATTCTGTTGCTGTGTGGGATGGATCCATTTAGGATGAGTTTGGGCCCTTTATGAAACAAATTTATTTTTCTTGATGCAATTTTTGGTTTATTACTTATCTCTTGATTAGGTGCTGAGTTATAACTTGAAAAATATTCAGTTTCTGAGGAACACAGCTTCTTTTTCTGCTTGTGGACTCTCCAAAGCAAATTAAATTTTCAAGTTCAAATTCAGTGTCCCATCAAAGATGGACTCTTTGAATAAATCACATCATGTTGCTTGTCTTTATTAGATAAAATTGCAAGGGTCATAACTTAGGGTTTTAAACTAAATCCTTGTACAAAAAACTTAACTGTAAACCAAACCATTTTAAAATTATCATAGAATTTAGGAAGCCTATACAAAACTGCTTTAATGAAACAGTAGAATTATGTACAGGAGAGGCTTTCACATTTTCTGTTACTCGTTCAGTACTGTTAATGAGATTTCAAAAGAGCAAGTGGATACAAACTAATATCTGAAACTTTTCTATGCCTCCAAAGTACTATATAATTCTCTACTGCAGAAATTCTGTTCATGGCTTCTGAAGCAAAGCTTGGTAGTTTCCTGTCCCAGACTTCTCTTAACTGATAGGTCACTCCTTTATCAGACTTAGAAAACCACCACTTTTCTGGGTGAAAATGTTTATAGTCCTTTATGGTCTGACAGTGTTTGTGTTCATACTCACCCCTGACTGTTGATGATTTCAAAGTTCAGCTTTTGCTTTTCTGTTTATTTTGCTGTGTCTTGTCCCAGGAGGCCAAATCTCTTCATATATGTTGTTGGGAAACTGGAATCCTTTGAAGATCACTGTCAAACACATTAAAAAAAAGGAAGTCTGTAGGCCAAAATCTTTGCAGGAGCAGAAAAGAAATGTCAATGTGTTATAGACAGGTTATGTAGGCAATGCTTATAAAAAATTCTAATTTATTGACAATAATTAGTGTTTGATTATTGACTGAAATTTTGCTCACAGATTTTCAGTCTTTATGAGGGAAATCAAGCACTGCTAAATGCTGACCGTCATTATGGCTATGGATCATATCATCATGCCTTCTGATTACCAGGTAATGTCTTGTTACTTTTTGTATGACTTTAAGGAGTTTTTCAACCTCATGGTTGGGTGAGGGATGAGATTGAAAACATGTTTGAGTGGTCTTGTATGTGGTATAGACCTTAATTTGTACTCAGACTGTGGTGTATTTCTTGATGTGTCTATTTCTTCCTTGATTATTGATCTTTGGAGAGTTGGCTTTCATCTAATTAATTTTTTTTAAATTCACATTTAATATTTATGATTCTGATTTCAGAGATTTTATTTTCCCATGAGTTTGCAAGTAAATCATGACCAGGTAGCTGAATTATGCCTGTTACAAACATTAGTGACATGAATAAGTTGACAAGAAAACTGAATTAATATAACATAAAAATAAAATCTATTAACTGTTTATCTGCTTAGCTTTTTAGCAAAAAACTAGTTAGTTATCCTGCTTATCCACAATTCCCCTTCTTTTTCTGTGGGACTCAGTTGACACAAGCCATCAAAATGCAAAACTTCCTAACAAGAATTAGAATTCTTCACAATAAATTTTTGCTGCATAATTAAAAGTGAATAATTTAGTCACATAAGCATTAATTAAGTCAATTTTGAATTCTTTGAATGTGTGTTTGAAAGCTGAGGCCTTTGCTACGGTAAGGCAGACACAATTTTCTGGGTCCAGCTCCTCAGAAGGTTTACATAGCTGCAGCCTGGGTTTGGGATCAGGCCTATTTATGTGGTTTGGCATTTTTGTTCTTAAAAATATATCAAATACATTAAATAGTTAAACCTTTCTTTTCTATTTCCTCTGTTATGATGTGGTCTAGATGTCCGTTAAATGGACATTGAAGGGAAGAGTGCGATTTCAGTACTGCTTGAACATATTGCTGAAGGTCACTGAGTTGAGTTTGTTCACCATCTATATTGGAACAATCCATCATCTGTAAAAATTCAGTGAGCTGAAAAGGAATCACAAGTATACAGTTTTGTTTGTTTGCTTCCTTGCACATTTTTGGGGTCACAATTTTCCTCATTCTGTGTTAATTTAGCTCTCTACTGTTTCTTCTCCTCACACCTCCTACATGTTGTGTTTCAAAGGCTGGGAATCATGAAAATCTCCCAGTCTTGTCCTTACTAAGAGAGTTAGCAGAGATAGGAACTTGCCAGGAGCACACACCTAACATAGCAGAGCAACAAGGCTAATAGAGAAAAGCAGCAAGGAGCAAAGTAAAAAAATAAAATCTCTACCAGCCTAATGTAGTAATGTGATCTGGTCTGTTTTGAGTTTATGCTCTTGGAATTGAGCATTATGGCACATTACAAAGAAACAGAGTATTGCTGCATGTGATGGTGTTAGTCCCAGTAAGATCAGAGGCATTTACAGCCTTTGGTACCATGCCTGTGGAGTATCTTGCCATTTCCACAGCGCTGTGGTCTGGGGTACAAATGTCCACAGTTTTGCATACTTTTTCCTGCTCATGTGGTCATGAAAAGTCCCTGTCATTAATTACTCGAGGATTTACTAATGGCTGAGTTTGCACTATACAACAAAAATAATGACTGCAGTGAAAATACTCTCTCTGCTAAGCAGAATAACATCAGTAACTGATCACAAAAAGCCTTGTTTGTGGGAAAGGTTTAAAAAGCTGTCTGCAAATACTATTTTGGTCTAAGGCAGTTTTAGTTACAGGAAGATTAAAAAAAAAAAAAAAGGGCTTCCCCTTATCCCCTGTAATGACACAATGGAAGTATGGAGGGGGACTTTGTCCAACCCCAGCAGGGCATTACCCACCTTGTTATTTGGTAGAGAGGGACAAGCATAGACAGGGACATGCGGAGGTTAAACAATGGGAAATAGCTAAATGCCTTTGCCAAGCTACACTGTGAACTTTCACCATATGCTAGAAATAAACTTGAGAAACACATTCTGGCTCTTCTGGCTCTATGCTGTGTTGTTACTTCCTCAGTATACAAATGAGGAAGAGTATGTCATGAACAAGCTGTATTAACACATAGGAAAAATGAAATATTTTTTCTTTTTTCTTCAAGTAATCACTCTCCTGCAGGGTGTGCCATGGCCACCTCATAAGATTAGAAAGCTCACCATGTTCTTTGTAAACATATAAATAAAAACATGGGGTGTGTGGGGATGTGTGGGGTGTGTGCGCTTCCAAATTTTTTTTTCAGTTTTATTTCTCTCACAAACAAAACTAGGACCTGTCTGTTTCATTCAAGATATTTTTCTGTAAAACTCATGGGCTTTGTTCAGTAGAGGAGAAGCTGGATTATCTTCAGAAATGTGGACACCCGTACAAGAGCAAGAACAGATTTATGGGGTTACTCACCAGGAAGGTCTTACATTAGTTATTTCTGTGCAAAGAAAAGAAACCTAGAAAACAGGGAATAGTATTTAATAAGCTGTAAGCAGGTTACATTCTCAGGTGTGCTATGCTCTCAGGCCTAATATGCTTTTGGATGGAAACTCTAAGAAGCAAAAGTAATGAAAATATATGTACAATATAGATTAATCAAACTGCCAGACTGCCAGCTGAATATTCTGATGCTACTTAGGCATAAAGCATTATTTCACTTTATATAACAAATTTGTGTAAGGTCATTGTGGGCTGTTTATGTGTGTATGTGAATTATTAAGTAAAATAATTAAAAGCAAAGTGTTGTGCTGCCTTGGTTCCCTTGGGGAATTTTGTTTCTATTTACAATATGTAGTCTGACTAGAGTAGGTATTGTCTCCAGGCAGAAATCAGACTACACTGAGTAAACAGTGAGTTGCCCAATAGTTGATAGGTGACTAACTGCACCAGACTTGCCCTGCATATTTGTTCTACTGTACTTTTGAAAAGGAATTCCTCATCTAGCACTTTGGAGGCTGATTGTTTTTGACTGTATCCAGTTCTGGGCTCCCTGGTACAAAAAGACTGGGATCTCCCGGAGAGAGTCCAGCAGAAGCCACAAGGATGATTAAGGGCCTGGAGCATCTCTCCTATGAGGAAAGGCTGAGTGAGCTGGAGCTGTTCAGCCTGGAGAAGACTGAGAGAGGATCTCATCAATGTTTATAAATATGTGAAGCGTGGGAGACAAAGGGAGATGACCAACCTCTTCTCAGTGGTCTGTGGGGAAAGGACAAGGGACAATGGCCACAAGTTGAACCACAGGAAGTTCCACACCGATGTGAGGAAAAACTTCTTCATGGTGAGGGTGACAGAGTGCTGAAACAGGCTGCCCATGGGGGTTGTGGAATCTCCTTCTCTGGAAATATTCAAGACCTGTCTGGACCCCTATCTGTGTGACCTTCTGTAGGGAATCTGCTTTGGCAGGGGGGTTGGTCTCAATGATCTCTGGAGGTCCCTTCCAACCCCTACAGCTCTGTGATTCTGTGACTGAAAGGGTGATTGCACAGCTACACAACGACTAAGATGGGGTATTTTCAGGGCAGGTGGGAGAGATTTTAGCTTTTACACATTCTTGTCATCTGAAATATTTGAATTAGGAAATAATTAAAGACCATTGACTTGGAATTGCTATACCAATTCTGTCTATTCTGAATTCTTTTCTACAGAATAGAAATATATTGTAAGCCTGAAAGGTGGATGTTTGGACCTGGTGTGTAGGAGGCACACAGCCCTTTAGTCTAGAGAAAAGAAAGGAATGGCTTAGAAATTAAGACATTTGCCCTGATTTTTATTTTACCTTGAATGAGACTGGTTCCTTTGATCCTGGGAGAGGGAGCAACACTGTTAGAATTTGGTAAAGGAGTTTAACTGATGAGTTTCACTATAGTGGACTTTAGCAGAGCACAACAAACAAAAGGGTGAGGACAACCATTGTGTACCTTAGGACAGTGGAAATTAAAAAATGCCCATGCAGATACTTCTCAAGGGACCCCGTGGGGAAGAAAGTGACAGAGGAAGAATAAGTGGACCACTCCTCAACAGTGACTGGAAGAGTTCTCTATATTTTCTTTGCTGAAGTTTTTCAGAATGTCAAAAAGCAAATGAAAACTTTTATTTCAAGTCAGATTTTAGGCAAATGTAGAAACAGTGATTCTTACTTTCTTCACAATGGGTCACCAATTCATTGTTTAAAGAAAACAATAAATATTCAGTTCAGGAGACACTACATGGGGGGAAGACAGTCACATGTATAATAAGGGCCTGTGGGAACCAGATGAAGTTCTAGGATACCTTAAATCATCCCTTCGCAACATCTATGAAAAAAAAAAGGATCAGATTTTAGATTGTGTACAATCTAAAAAAAAATCTGAAGGTAAGAAATTGGTATATTACAAGTTATTAATCTGGAAGCAGATTTGAGCTTGTAAGGGAAAATGATAATTTGAACCACCAGAACTTCCTTTCATATGGCACCATTCCCTATTTGGTATTTTTCCTCCCCCAAAGGGGTGGTACATTTTATAGTTATCTCTGTAATCCACCAACAGAGAAGGTGGCCAGCCAGAGAATTTGACTCATAAAGCGACCTGTTAAAGTCCATAGGTAGCATGAAGCACTTTGCAATCTGAATATGAAGTAATTTTAATTTTGATTTCCAGTCTTTATGAAAAGTCATCACTTTTGCATAACACAGCTACTTTTCTTGAAAAATGGTCTTTGGTAAAAATGTGTTTTTCTGCAATAGTAATTTTCATTAATTTTCTTCGCCCGTTGATTTAACCATCAAATGAAGAGTAAGGACTGTAACTGAAAAGTCAAAATAAACATTTATCAAACTTTGCATTAAGGTTTTATAAATTACATGGAATAGGTCAATAATAGACCCAGCAGAATTTTAATAAAGTGCCATTAGAGAGTCCTAGAAATCCATGAATAATTTATAACAATGCATTGCTTATAACCAAATATAGAACATATTATCAATGTCTGTTACATGCTTAGGACTGCTATTAAGAATCTCTTAGCTATTCATAAACTACTAGTAAATGGGATAGTAAATAATACATGGCTAAACATTTTCTTTATTCCCAATAACATCATCTTCATAGTGATTAGCCAATTACTCGCTATTGATAATGTTCTTTCTTCTGTGTAAATAGATTTTAGAGATTTTCAGTGCTGTGTAATTTGGTTTTAGGTGGAAAGTTTGTTAGAAATGCATTTCACATTTTCAAACCAGATATTTCTAGCTCTCAGAATAATGTCTCAGCATAATCAGAAAGATAACAATCAGATTGTATCATCTCTTCTGCTCGTGAAGGTGATATGAAACTATAAATACTGTTTTAATCACTGCAAAGCGGCTGGTAGAATTGTTCCCAACACTGATATAGATTTTGTGCACCTCTGCAATACGATATTTATCATTGTCATCCTCTGAAAATCATGACCTAATATCTTCATCCCAAAACAATTTATTGGGAATTTATGCTGTTTTGCTGCTTGTGGCTTGCTCCTCAGAGCCTTTTTATAAGAGGATGTTCTTCATGACCTTGCCTTCCTTCTCTCTGCTGTCATTAGGACCACCATCACCTTTGCAAGGTCTGCTGACTTCTTCTTCTGGTTCCTCTCCATACTTGAAAATTTCAGTTCCCACAAACTGGAGAAAACAAGCTGTGATCATCGCTGATCAATCCCCTCTTTCTCCCTCCAAACCCAATGCAAACCACAATCCCAAAGTCCCTGCCTTGAATCAGTTGCAGTGACAGGATTTCAGTGTGAATATCTGAATGGTGACTCAGTTCATACTGAAGTTCCTGTTGGGTGGCAGGATTGACATTTAATCCCTTTCAAACGGGATTATCTTCCATTTCTTGGTGAACTAGTAAAGGATTCAGCAGATCTTTAGCAACATCATGAAGAAGGTAATTTCCCTAAAGGATTGATCTTTGTCCTTGAGTTGTGGAGTTTTCTGGATAGTTAGGTGTGCTGGTTTAGAGGTAAACCGGCAGGAGAAATGGACCCACCACAAGAGATGATTATAAGTCAGAGTTACAATTTAATGAAAGATATTACCATACAAACACTGACACAAAGAGAACAACCTGCTTTCAACTCACCAAAACCCAGCAGTAAACCCAGTGTCCCAGGGCACAAGCCCAAAGGGGTTTGTTAGCCCCGGTGCTGAGATCCACGTGGCTCTCCCAAGTCCAAAGCAAAAAGAAGTGAAGAGTCCGTTGCTGCAGATGACGGCTGTGGCCCGGCCAGAAGCGATGGTTGTAGTCCGGTCGAGAGCGATGGCTTCCTCCTGTCGAGGTTCCGCTGCTCCTCCAGATCCAAAGAAGAGAATCTTAAGCTCTTCTGCGCCCTGTTTGTATATCCTCAGGGAGCACCCAGTCCCTCCTCCAGGGCGGGGACTCACACAATGGGTAATTAACGGTGAGTCATGGGGTATGGTTGGACCATTGATGGCCCATTAGCACCCACGCCCCCTCAGGCTGAGTGTGAAGGGGCTAACGACTTCCTGGACAACTGTTGCAAATGGTCCATTATTCTTGAGGAATGAATAGAGGGTGTAGAATACATAGCCTTGATCCCCCCACACAGTGATAACCTCTTGCTAAACTAGGACATTAGGACAAAGCATTGTGGAGAAATTATTATTGAAACAAAAAAAAAGCTGTCTGGTCGCACTTATTTAACCTTAGATTTTACTAAATAAATAAGTTTTCTTACTATATGAAGTGCAAAGAATTGTGGCAAACCTCAGTCTCTTGGGAAAACAACGGGTTCTGGCATATACCTACACGTAAAATCAGTAGTGTTCATTTAATGCTTCAAACTGTCATCCTGCTCCTGTGCTGGGCATTACTGTTCCTAACACACACTCAGTGGAAAATAATCTGCATTTACATTGTATGTACTCTGTTATTTTAGAACAACTCACCTTCAGAGGTGGATTAAGCAAGGATTGAGAAGTGACCACAGCACAGACACAATCATTTTCTGCTGTTGTTTCTTGCCTTGAGCAAGGGCATAGGCAGCTGGAAATGGCAATACTTAACTGCCACCGTTACACACATGGTCTGTCCTTCATCTAGTACACAGCATGCCTGTGCTGCTCCAGTTATGTATGAGAAACTCCTCCTTTCCTAGATAAATCAGAGGCCATGCATTCCTCTTTTTAATCCCAACATCTGACCTTCAAAAACCGGTTGTGCTTTCTATTTTAGAAGAACAATTAGAAGTCAGAGTTTGCAAGCATGATTTTTGTTATTTCAACTGAAGGCCTAGATCCCTTCCAAAAGCTGTGGTATCCAGCCTGTAAATTTTTGTATGGAATTTCATTTGTTCTTACTTGAAAAGCCACAACAAAAAACTTGTGAATTAACTGCTACATTGAAGAGCAACCAAATTCTATTTCCAGGTCTGTTTTTAAATGGCATGTGCTACAATCTTACTTAATTTTCTCCAGAAAATACGCAAATGCTTGCGACAAGGGAGCTAATGCATTAGCTTGTAATGAGGGTTCTGGAGGGCAGAGATATTAGTAGCAGTCACAAGTGTGTTGGTAGTAGTTGCAATTTCTGGGCTTGGCTTAGAGAACCTGTTCCTGTGGGTAACCCCTCTTTATACACCAGAGGGGGATTCTTAGGCTGCCTTATTTCCTGTAGTACGCTGCCTTGTGCTGCTCACTTTCCTCAAAAAAACTATTTTCTCTCTCCCTGTCTTCTTTCTTTCATGCTCTCTCTCCTTTTCTCTCTCTCTCCTTTTGCTTAAAATATTGATGTGAAAAATGTCAGAACAGGAACTAAAGTAACATTTTTTTTTAAATTTGGAAGAGTTAGCTAAGGTGACAGATCAGTATTCCTGCTGTAGGCATCATTTGAAGTTTGTTTACTACACACCTCGACCAAATGCGTGTATATGAAATGTGTACCAAGAAATGAGTAGGAAACATGTTAAAATGAAAATGAATCACTGAAAAAAAGGCTTTGGTTATTGTTTTATCTGTCCATATAAAACTCTAATTTATTCTGAATTATGAACTTGATACCAGTCACAGGAGTATAGAACTCTTTTATTTAAAATATACTTTGTTATCAAATTTTATTTTCAAGTAATTGCATTTTTATTCCAAATGTATTGTTTTTTCTCCATTTCTGTGATTCTGTGAAGCAATATACTACTTAAATTTAAGGAGTCCTGCTAAATTCAGGGTAAGTTCTGCAACTGACATAATAAACCAGTCTTTATGAGTAGTATGGTATGGACAAATCTTTATAAAAAAGGTGGATTTTTTTTTTCTTTGTGAAAAATTGTTCCTAAAAGTGTTCTTAAATATAAAGTCCACCAAGACTCTTGGCATTTTCAGATTCTCTGTAATTTTTTTTTCTATTCTATAAATATGATCATTCTTAGGTTTACAGCTTCATACGAGGTATGGATGCTTTGTGGAGACAGCACTGTGGAAAGGATGGACTACGAAATGTAAAGATTAATTTCTCTGACAATATATTAAATGATAAAGTTAGAAGACTTAATACAAGTAACATGTCCAAATACCTGAAGGCTTATACTTGAAGTGTCAAATGACATGTTTTACCTAACCTGGCATTACTTCTCAGGGTAGATAAGGACAACTGAGTTTTAAAGCAGTTTAAATTTTACTTCTTTTTTTTTTTCTCTCCTGATACATTCCTCAATATCCCAAAGTTCCCTTGGCATATCATTATTAGATAATTATTATTAACAGTCTTCTTGTGGTTTCAGGAAGGTGGCGAAAAGAGAAGTAATGGTGGGTCGACATGTGCTTTGAAAAACAAGTAATAATTACATTGAAGCAAATTTATAAGATGATAGTTCATAAATTACAGAAGATAATAGATAAAGCAGTGTTAGACAGGCAAATCAGGAACAAGGTAAGAATGTCCACTGATTTTGTTGCCAGTTTTATCATAGAATTACTATGAAATATTGCAGTAGTGAGGTGGGCTGAGAGCTGGTTGAAAGGAAGAAGCCAGCGAGTTGTGATCAATGGGACAGAGTCTGGCTGGAGGCCTGTGACTAGTGGAGTCCCTCAGAGGTCGATACTGGGACCAGCACTGTTCAGTGTATTCACTGATGACCTGGATGAGGGAATAGAGTGCACAGTCAGCAAGTTTGCTGATGATACCAAGCTGGGAGGGTTGGCTGACACACCAGAAAGTTGTGCTGCCATTCAACAAGATTTAGACAGGCTGGATTTAGAGAGCTGGGCGGGGAGACATTGAATGAGATTGAACAAGGGCAAGTGTAGGGTATTGCATCTGGGTTGAAACAACCAGTATAGGTGGGGTCTGGCCTGTTGGAGAGTAGCGCAGGTGAGAGGGACCTGGGGGGTCCTGGTCGACAGCAGGATGACCATGAGCCAGCAGTGTGCCCTTGTGGCCAAGAAGGCCAATGGCATCCTGGGGTGTATTAGAAGGGGGTGGCCAGTAGGTCAAGAGAGGTCCTCCTGCCCTTCTACTCTGCCCTGGTGAGACTGCACCTGGAATATTTTGTCTAGTTCTGGGCCCCTCAGTTCCAGAAGGACAGAGAACTCCTTGAAAGAGTCCACCACCAAGAAGATCAAGGGAGTGGAACACCTTCCTTCTGAGGACAGGCTGAGGGAGCTGGGTCGCTTTAGCTTGGAGAAGAGGGGACTGCGGGGATGACCTCATTAATGTCTATAAATATGCTAAGGGTGAGTGTCAGGAGGATGGAGACAGGCTTTTCTCAGTGTTGGCCAGTGACAGGACAAGGGGTAATGGGTCCAAGCTGGAGCATAGGAAGTTCCATGGGAATGTAAGGAAAAATGTTTTCACTGTGAGGGTGACAGAACAGGCTGCCCAGAGAGGTTGTGGAATCTCCTTCTCTGGAGACATTCCAGACCAATCTGGACGTGTTCCTGTGTGATCTAATCTAGGTGATCCTGCTCAGGCAGAGGGTTTGGACTAGATGATCTTTCAGGGTCCCTTCCAATTCTTAACATTCTGTAATTCTGTGATTCTGTGTAAAACAGGACTAAGGGAGTGATGGTACTTGTGTTCCCTAGTCACTGTTACACATGGTGGACCCCTGCTTTCTGGAGGATGCTTAAACACCTGCCAGCCCATGGAAGGGGAATTAATTCCTTGCTTTGCTTTGTTTGTGTGCACAGCTTTTGCTTTACCTACACAAATGTATTTATCTCAACCCATGAGTTTTCTCACTTTCACTATTCCGACTCTCTTCCTCATCCCACTGCAGGGGAAGTGAGAGAGAAGCTTTGCAGCCAGCTGGGGCAAACCCACGACATTCTTAAATGTTACCAGGCTTCCCAAACAGCAGGTCTATCAGCATAACATTACCTTTATTACAGTCAAATGCAGCAGGCATACAACCATTTAAAGGTGAGAGTGTTTCCCTTGGGCATTGTCTTAAAACAGGGAAGGGTTGCACAATAGCTTAAATACGCTTCCTTCCAGTAGTAGACTCCACAATATTCTGTTTCTCAATTTATTCACTGCACTGCAGGAAGGTTTAAGTCCTGGATGTACCTAAATACTCCTTATCTACCTTGAGCACCACAAGCAGCCAGCAGTGCCAAACTGGGCGCTCAGGGCTGGCTGAGGGTTGGCAGGTGGACAGCTTTCATGTTCTGCAAGAAGTGCAGCCAGCCCTGAGGTATGTGGCTGTCACATGGCAGGGAAAAGCAAGGGTCAGTTCATCCTACAACTTGATCTCTAAATAGTTTCCCTTTTTTATTCTGCTGATGACTCTGCCTCAAGGGCAGTAAGGGCAGGGAGCCCTTGTTGCTCAGCCTTGTCCCTATATACAAGGGTCAGTGAGGGAAGGAGGGTCCCTGTTTCCTTTGCCCCCCATGTGCAGCTTTCTCTGTATCACACAAAACAAAAGCATCCAGCAGTTTACAAACCGGGTGTGTAATACCAGCATGTATGTGTGTGTGTGTGTGTGTGTGTGTGTGTGTGTGTGTGTGTGCGTGCCTTCTGCTTATGCTTTGCAGTTATCCTCTCCTCAGGGGTCTTTGATGTGCCTTCAGAAATGCATTCATGCTTGGGCTGCCTGAGACTACTGCGTAGTGTGACATGTACAAAAGGCCCATTTCAGTTAATGTCTTCTGGGACTTGGTAGTTTTTCCAGAGTTAGATGAGTGTCATGGAATTGTCCCCAGTGTACTGCCCCTGCTGCTTAGCAGATATAATTAAAACCATAACTTTTTTCATTAATATGTTGATTTTTTTTTCAAATGTTTCAACTGGCTCTACTACTGAGTTCTCATCTGTTGTAATTCCTCCTCCTGGGCAGGAGAAAACCAAAAGGCCAGTCTTTGGACTGGGAGCCAATGGATTAACTTGTAAGTTTTCCAAATATTGGGTGTTGCAAGACAAAGACATTTTGTAATAGTGCTGGACATCATATAGCCTTCATGAACAACCTCACTTGTTAGAAATATTACTTCCAGAACTCATCTAGAGAATTAAAAGCTCTAGTTTTCTCTGTCTAAACAGAAACCTCACTGCTAGAAGGAAGATCTTGTGAAACAGCTCCAAGCTCTTAGTTCTTTTTTTTACCACCAAATTTGCCTGCAGCTGCCAGATTGAATTACTTCCATCTTTTCTCTGCTTAGAACAACTGAGGGAGTAGAGAAAAGAGAAAAAAGAGAATCTTTAGAGATTTTGATTATTTAAGAAGCAGTAAGAATTTGTGTATCTGAAAGCTCAATAGGCGCAGAGCCAGAATGGACCCAAAAAATCAATTTCTACATTAGTCTGTGTTGGTTCCTCCTTTTTTCTCATGCAACCAACTGGCTTATAACTATTGCAGTATAAATCTATGGACTATCTAGGACAAAAAAATCCAGGTTGGTTTCCTGCAGTGATTTTATTTGACTCTTATGCATCGTCGAATTTTGCAGTGCTGAAGAGTTGTGATTTGGAAAAAACCCAACTTTCCACATCCTTATTTAAGAATCCCAACCTATGCTTGAATTTATATAACTAACAGTTATGCTTTTAATGGTTTGTGTGACGAAGAAAAAATATAGCACAAAATGGCATGGGGCAACTCCTGTGGTTTTGATTTATAGAGTCTGAAATGTGTTGACCTCTCTCTGTCTACAAAGCAAAGGAGTGTGGGGTTGTCTCCTCTTATCACTTGTATTACAGTGATCAGTCTACTGTAATTTTTATCTGTTTCCTGAGTTACTGACAGGCTTGTGTTCTCAGTTTATACTCTTCTGTGATCTAAAAGATCGTCTTAAAATAATCTAGTGCCAATTGATAATTTTGTGTTTAAAAGTTAAACGCAGGGATTTTTTTCTCTCCAGCATGTTTTCTTATGTATTACCATCAGTGTTTCAAGAAAAAAATGAAGTAACAGAATTTCAGGAGTTTTACAGCAAATCTCTCTCAGGCTTGGTCCTATCACATATTAAATTTGGTTTCTCCATTTTCTCAACTGTGCCACAGAAAGAGAACTGCTCTACGACTCTGTCCCATGATGCACTCGCAGTAAGAATGTTCAATAGCTGTGCTATTTTCTCTCCAAATTCCAGTCATGTGATTGTGCTAAAAATAACTGCCTGTGACTTCTGGCTTTGTAGATTTGCTATATTTGGGGGAAGAGGAAGAAAATGAGCAGGGGCTTGGAGTTAGATCTGTTTGCTCAGTAGTGGGTTTCTCCATGAAATCTTATATAATGATGAAGATATTAATTGAAAGAATTAATTTGAATTAATACTGTTTTTCTTCACATTCTAATTACATGTTCTATCTGTGGACAGATTGGGATAAGTAAATATCTTCAGAATACTATGAACTTCACTCCCAATTACTTCTACTTTAAAGATGAAAGTTAGATGAAAGGTGGAATTAGAAGGCTATTTACAACATTCTTTCCCCAGAGAATGGAATAACACTTATGGCAAAAAATTCAGATTCTTCATCACCAAGGCAACAGGTTGACCTATGCCAATAATAGAAATGTGATTAAAGATAAAGTATTAATATTTTTGTGAGGGTCTTGGGGGTGGCTGGGTGTGGAGATTCTGATGGCTTTATGAAATGAGACACTGTTAAAAAAGAAGTTGTTAATTAACCTTTAAAAAAAAAGCAGAGCTATGCAGATGTGTGTCTGGGAACTTTAATGTGAAGGACACATGACACAGCAGGCAATATCTGAGAGGATAGAATATGACCCACTGAGAGACAGATTTACAAAGCAATAGCCTATTGCTTCCAGTTAGGGACCATTTTGTTTTCATATACTCCCGGGGAATTGACCATCAACCTGAGGCTTTGCATTTCCACTTAGCTGAGCTGTTACCATTAATTTAACGAAAGCCAAGGCAAGGTAGAAGCATGTGGAGTCTCCTTCTCTGGAGATATGTAAGACCAATCTGGACACATTCCTATGTGATCTACTCTGGATGATCCTGCTCAGGCAGGAGGGTTGGACTGGATGATCTTTCGAGGTCTCCTCCAGCTCCTAATATTCTGTAATAATAATGATAATATTCTGTATTATGCTAGGGCTTATCAAGCTTTAATCTTAAAGATGATAGATCTAGAGTAGATACACAGAAATTCCTCATTGTGAGGGTGTTGAGGCACAGGAACAGGCTGCCCAGAGAAGCTGTGGCTGCTCCCTCCCTGGTAGTGTCCAAGGCCAGCTTGGATGGGACTTTGGGCAACCTGGGCTACTGTAGGGTGCCTGTGCCCATGGTGTGGTGTTTGTGTGTATGTGTGTGTGTCTGTATGTAATTATGTGATCTTTGAAGATCCCTTCCAACTCAAACCAGTCTCAGTTGTGTGTTTATAAGGAGATAATCTGCTGTACAAAATATTTTTTTCTACTCCTGTTGAAATCAATGGAAGACTATTGATCAGAATTGGGCAGAATATGTCTCTTCTTTTAGACAGAAAATATATTGCTTTTAGAAATTATCTTTTTGTGGGATCGTGGCCTCTAATAAATAAAATACAGCATCCAAATTATATTCTCATGCAGTGTTCATTAATTTATAGGGTTAAATAAGTGCTATGAAATGAAAGCATTCCTGTCTATTTTGATTTCACTTGTAGCCTTCATATTTTCATACTGACATCCCCTCCTGGTGGATAATACCAATTTTCAAATTAGACCCCAGAGAACATTTTCGTAGATAATACTTGTTAGTGCTGTCCAGTGCTTTGCACACAGCATCAAAGAATTTTGAAATTTGTGAAACTGAGGAAATGTGTTTATGTACATACATGACATAAAGTACACTTCATATTGTAATTTCTCTATTATCCAATACGTGAAAGTGCTTCTCTGTTTTCTCTCTTGCCTTACACTTTAATGCAACCCTCAGAGAAACTGACAACAAATTGGACTTAACTCTTGGCTATCTGTTTGAATCGACATTCTAATAAGGAAGTTTTTTCAAACCTGAGCTCTCCAGAGAGACAATTGAATGACAAACAAGTGCTTTGACTCCAAGGGGATGAACCCTGAGAAAGAAGCCTGAGGTTTTAAGAAACTATCTTAGCAGTACTCTGAAAAACTGAAGAGAGCACTAGTAGAATAAAAATTTAAATATCTGGCTGTGACACCAGGAGAAAGGTCACTTTACTAGTGAGACACCAGAGGAGGGGAGAGGAATGATTCTGGATGCTTTACAGTAGAGTAACCTATTCCAGACAACACCTCAGAGTGGTCAAATGGTATGCAGAAAAATACTGAGAGACACTTCTCCTGATGAAAGACAGAAACTGCTTGTCAAGTTTGTGTAATGCATCACTGAAAAAGTGAACTGGAAATCTGGAGTGTGTGTCCAACTGGATGTCTGGGGTAGTCACAAAATTTAAAAGACATTGGCATATCAACATGGGATTTAGGGGCTTCAGAAGCCTAGGCAGAGGAGGTGCTATTTTCCCAAATTAGAAACTGAATGAGAGGTAGCAATGGAGAGGTTAAAAAAGAATCTCTGCAATATTCCCAAGGGGAACAGAGAGAGAAAACTGCTTAAAGAATACTCTATTTTTATATTAGTCTTTGCATTATACTAGGTCATATTATTTTTCAACTGAAATCTTAACATTTTAGCCAGACAGATCTTTCTGACATGTTTTCTTTATCTAACACTTTTGTCTCTTACGATATCTAATAGGCTGTTCAGAGTGTGTCATGTAATTGCATTATTTTGAAGCTCTGCAAGCAATCGACAAAATTTTGATTGCTATCCTTGGAGAAAATAGCATCACTGAAAGTCCTAGGAGGAAAGTGTTTGTGGGTGTTGGTTCATACTGGTCTAAAGCATTACGGTACTGTAGAACTATTGCTTTCAAGAGACAAAAGTACAGGAGACTTTAATAAAACCTATGTTTTTATTTTAACAGCTTCCCAGAGGACAAGATAAGGAGAAGATTTATTAAATTTGCAGATTATATTAAACCCCAAGCAAACACAGCATTGTGTTCAGACAAATTAAGGAACAGCACTGAAAAGCTAGAATAAATGTAATGTCTGATCGTTAGTGATATAGGGAAACCAAATATATACATGGGAGAGTAGAATATCCAGATATGCGATGATAACATTTGGAAGGATATTTAAACTCATGATTATGTCCCTAAGTAGCAAAGATAGGAGCTTGGAGCAGCACTGGGGGCACATATCTGATATGAGACTCTGGTTTCTTCTGCACATCAGTATATTGTATGCCATCTTTGCAGGATCCCTTTTCTGTCCTCTGAAGGATCTGACAACCGGCAAGTCCATGGACTAAGTGCACTCTTTGATCTTCCATGGCAATTCCTCCATTTTTGCTGGGACAGAGAGTTCTGAGACAGTTCCTGAGTTACCCACATATATTTTTCTTCACAAAACAGGACAGGGCACGTTCCTTTTCTCCCCAAATCATCCACAGAGTAACTCAAGAAAGAGAGGGGAAGTATGTTCAGAACATGTCTTCACTCTTCTGCAGATCACTGAGGACCTTGATGTGACACTGTCCAGTGTTAACTAACTGGAAGGTGTCAGGTCTGCTCTGTGTGCAGGGTCCCTGCCCTCTCTCCTTCTTTGCATATTCGTTTGTGCTGTCTGGAGCCGTATGTACAGTGATGTGGCAGAATATTACCCCTACCCTAATGCATAAGTTTGACCAAAACCCACAGAATCCCACATCTTAAAATAAAAACACAGGTGGGAAGAGTGAAACCAAAACTTCCAAATATGCTCCAGCATTTCTTGAGCCTGAGTGCTCTGTCATGAATTAGACCGGGAAATTAAACACAGAATACAGTGTCAATCCTCAGCGCGAGATTAGGTAATTCTACTCTCACAAAATGATGTAATTGGTGTAGAAAGCCTGGTACTGATTGAAGAGTGTAAATGATGATCCTAAATATGTTAATGGATGACAATGAGGGCTGGCTTCATTAGTCTTTTTTTTTTTTTTTCTTTTTGCAGTGTAGTTTATACATGATCTTATAAAGACAGGGACACTGGGGTGCTTGCCAAACAGGCAATCAAGGGATCTTTGGTTGTCATCTTACTGCTTTCTGTAGTAGAGCACGGTCAAGAAGGAGAATAGCTGATGCTCACTCCTCCTTTTCTAGCCCGCTGATGTATACGTCTAGGCACCTTTGGACCTGTTGTTCTCAGTACAGAGAGCAAAGCCCTCCACACACCCACAATTCAGACACAGTACGTTAACAATACAGATGTACCAATCAGCTCGTCCAGCAGCTTCAGTCAACAGGTAAAGTATATATTGATGCCTCTTCATAAAATCTTGTCTGTTCTGTTTACCAGTTGCACCACCTGACAAACTTGTCTGTTCTGTTTACCAGATGCACCACCTGACAAACTTAGTGTCCAAACATCTGAACACAGTCCAGCATTTTTTCTGTGTAGTTGTCTTTCCCAGNGTATATATATTTCTTGTTCTACTGTTTCCATTACTCAAGATACACACAGATACACAATAAAAATTAAGTATGTGAGAATTGGGTAAAGACAAACATATATACACTAAGTTCAGAATCTTTTTTTGTTTAGTTTTTCTTCCTTTTGGCAGTTCAGCTATTAAAGAAAAAGGCATGAAGCTTAATGACAAAATCAAGTAGATTTGAAACTAACATTGTTGCTTGTTCATATGACCCATTCATTTGACAACTATGATCTGCTGTAAATTTGCCCTTGCTCATAAAAATCCTATCCCTCACATCTGAATCACCTGGGCACTTGCACCTTTCTCATAGTACAGGGTTATTAACTGAGCATCTGTTCCCTAAGGACACTCAATGCTAAGGTGAGTAACAGTAACATTAAAATGACTAGATACCCGTCAATAAGTAAGAGTCCATCTTGTCTGTCCATTTTTTCTTCAGTGGATGGATAGCTTTTTTATATAAACAGAAGTTGTTTCTCTGGCGCTGTTTAGACTTGTCTACATGCAGTGCAGGAAGTGAGACGACTGGGGTATTTGCATTCTGTGCTTTTCTTTCAAACTTTCTATTTTTCCCTAATTACTTGAAAATCTCAAAGTGACATCAGATTTTTATTATAGCTACACAATTCCAGTGTATGAGATGTCCTTTTTTACCTCTTGTAACAAGTAAAAGGGAGAGTAGACCTTTCAGAGCAAGACATCATGTTGCAGAGAAGTTGGTCTGGGATGCAGTTTGCTACAGAGATGTACTATCAGCCGTTTGTGACCTTTTAGTCACAGAAGTGGAGAAGGACTTTTATTACACTTTTCTCTCAAGTTTTCCCTAATAAATTTTCAGTATTTTCTTTTTTCTGTAAATGGTAGGAAAATAATTATGATCTTTTTTAAAAAATATTTTGTCCAATCTAAGTATAGGTAAATTGAAGAAACTTTTTGGCTGCAGCAGTGATTCTTTTAAAATTACTGTGCAGTGCACTTAGAAATTTTGTATACAGTTATGTAAGAATAGAGTGGAAAAGTCAGCAGCAGAGGTGATAAATGACAACTTCCTCTGTTTGCAAGTCTATAGAAGACTTCCTCTTTTTCATTTCATCAATCTAATGGTGCAGACAGCAATAAGGCTAAAATGAGGTTAGTCCTGAGATAGATTGAATCTGTCAGTGTGCACTAAACTTTGGCAAGATTCCATAACAGCCTGAAAGTCGGTGTACTGCGATGAAGAAGCACTTTCATCGCTATAAACTAGACATGTCAGCATGCTGACGCCTAGCACCCAGAAAAAAAAAACAAACTCTGAGCTTTCAAGAGATACCACACCTGCTTCTAATAATAAATGACATGTTACTTCCTAACTATTCTCCTAAAATGAGCTATGTTTATCTTCTACCTGACTCCATGATAACTTTGAAGTTTGTATTAAAAGTCTTTTAAAAAAATAATTCCCATTCACAGGGCAGACCGTGGTACACAGTAACTACAACCCTGCCAACTAAAGAAACTTGTCCTCCCAACTTCATCACCAGTTTGCAATAGCCATACAACAGTTATGCATCGAGTTGTAGGTGCATTAGTGGTTTTGTCTGTATGTTTAAGGTCACGAATGCGAAGTAGGATCAAAAGTACACAAAGCACTGATACTGGAACAATCTCTACTGTGTAGCGGGCAGTTTGTTTTGTTAAGAAGAGAATAGAATTGGACGTGTGGTTTGCTAGTTTGAAACAAATGCCACTGAGTCACCTCACCTTACCTTCCAGCTTTGAATAGTAAGTCCTGGCAAAACACAATGGTGTTTCTGTTTTTGGTATCCAAGGGCAAATCTTTCCTTCCAAGCTGAATATCTACCTGTAATTTAAAATGGTTAAAACTAACCAGATTTGACTGAAGAAAGTCAGGATCAATATTGACATAACAAAGAAACATGTTTTCTGCTGATCAGCAGGTATTGTAATTCATCAGCACCTCTAAGTGTTTTTATTGAGCCTTGCTCAAGTCTGTTTTCACAGGTGAAACATTTTTGTGATATTAAAAAAGGTTCACAAATAAAACACAACTACAGGTAATTGCTATTAACAGCAGGTATAATCAGGTGCAATTTGGAAAATTCATACAAACCATTAGAAAGTAATGCAAGCAGGAAAACAGACATGGAATAGGTTAGTAAGCTGCTGAACCAAGTCACACAGATTGCTTACTTTTTGTTTGTTTGTTTGTTTTCTCTGTTTTAAAAGAAATTTAGTAGGAGTTTTAAAGATTTTACCTAATAGAAACCCAGACAGCACTTGGGGATGAATTATATATATATATATATATTTAAATTCTACTTATATTGAAATTATCAAAGTTGTTCTAGGATTTACATGTACTGCTGAAACCACTTCTTCTCTTCCTCCTCCTCTTTATAAATGCTTATTTGAATATTTTAGCTATTTAAAATCACAATTAATGGTGGCTTGGCCCTCTCTTTTTTTTTTTTTTCCCCAGAAGAATTTTATTATACTACCTTTTGTCCTGCTTATTTTGGAATAACACAAAGTTTTTTTAAAAAATCTAGTCTCTCTAGGGAAATTTTAGGGGTTTTTTTTTTGAGAGCTTCAGGGAGAAATACTTTTGGCAATATATCTGAATTATCAGAGGGCAACAAAATTCAAACCAGGTGTAGGAGGCTGCAAAACCATTCACTTCCCTGGAGTTTCTGCTTTCCACATCTGATCTTAATTTGATTTTTTTTAGTCTGCAAAACTGTGCTGTAAATTCACAGTTGGGTACTTCATGAGAATCTCAGCATTTGCTTTTTCTTTTCAAAACTAAAAACACAAAATATCAGAGAGAGAGAAAAAAAATATAGCAAAACTTTACAATCTCCAGCAAGTTTACTTCTACAAAGAAGCGAAAGATTAGACAAGACTAAGGCTTTTCATATAGTAGAAATTCACATTTCATTGAACCTTGTTGTCTTTTTCTGTTTTAATATGAACCATCTGATGTAAAAGAATAGAAATACAATATGAAAGGAAAATTTCAAAATATCCTTCAAGATATCTTCAAACCTTTGTTCCACAAACAGTGGTGTTTGTGTGTGACTTTTACTCACCGTTAAGGTCAATTGGCTCTGATGCAGTAAATGCTGATGTTAACCTCATGAGAGCTCAGTTAACTTTTCTGTTTCAGTGACTTGCAGATACTGCTAGGAGGGGTTATTGCAGTGAATGCATATTCCCAGCTGTGTCAAATAAAAAATATTGATAACCACTATAAATACAGGGTTGGAGTCTTCTCATGTTCGCTGACATAATTTAAAGTGTTTTGCAGATGATAAAAAATCATTGAAAATTTATTCTTGGGTAAACATCTTTACAAAACCTCATTGATGGTTACAGTTATGAAAAACATTCTGAATAGTTGGTTTGTTCTTTCAGTTTTCCCAAATGATTAATCAGCAAACCAAAAGATTTTCAGATGTCTCTCACACAGTTTTAATCAAGCAATATGAGGGACCCGTGAATCTGAATTCAGTAATGAAATAATGGTCAATCAGGCATGTTATTGATTTGTTTCTTTATTGCTCTAAAAAAGATCTCTATGGTCTTTGTACATGAAATTTCACTTTTGAATATAATCGGGAAGAAATGTCTCCCTGACACAAACTAAAAATGCTCTTGAATTTAAATTCCTGCAGATTTTGTGCAAACAATTTTTGGGCACATTAATTTCAAGTTTATAGGTCTCCACTGTTGCATATTTGTTGGGTTTTTTCTTTTTTTGTGTGTGTGTATCCTTCTGGTTTGTTTGTTTTTTGGTTGATCGGTTGTGGTTTTTTCCCTGATATCAGTATAAATTTTATCTTTGGGTTTAATTTCATGAGGGGAGTAGAGAAATAGAGAGAATCTATGTAGTACTACTTGTGTGAACTCATGAGAGTCCGAGGATTTATTAAGAGCTGCTTAGCATTGTCTTCATTGCAATTATGCTAGAGCCTTTTCTGGTTTCCAGGTGGGATATTAAACTTATTGCTGCACTGGAAAAACTTCAAGTTATGTCTTTAAGACATACATTTATGTGAATGTATTTCTGAGCCTCCCTTTTCAATTTATCAACTGCAGTGACATACACACAAAGTTCTAGTAAGTGATAATCCTCTGGAAAGTCTCTCTGGGGAATCACATGGCTGATCCGATGCCTGACTCTTGCTACTGCGTGGGATAAGCCACCCAGCTCTGCCTTGGTACATTTGAAAGTTGGTGTTTCTCATCATACTTGTGTATGTGGGGAAAGTTCCCCTTTCACTTGCCACAGGATTGTTGACCATGGTTTTGGTTCTAAAGGTTGGTTGTTTTAGGGAAATGAGTGCTTTAAAATAACATCTGGCAAGATGTTGAGAAAGCAAACTGAATTCTGTGATATGGGCACTCTGTGATGTGTGTCCAATGTAGGTTGGCAGTGTTGAGAAAATTCACAGCCCTTCCAGCACAGCTGGCAGGGCTGTGTTCCTGCAAGGAACAGGGGAAGCCTGTCTCTTCCAGTGGAGTGATGTTGGGAAGTACACAGCTCTAGAGCTTGAAGAATTCCCAAGTTCTGTACTGTATATGTATTTTCTGTGGGCCAGACTTTTCAGATGTTGAACCTATCTCTGTGCTGCACTGCACTTCCAGCTGCTGAATCTCAGATATTTTGGTTCTCTTTAATTCAAGGAAGTGATCAACCAGTTTTTCTATCTATGTGTTGGCTTTGGCAGATCCTCCTTTAAAAGTAAAACCTCTTCCTGACACAATTTTTACAGCAGGACACCCTGCAAACTGCAGAACTAGTACCTCAGTGTGTACCTAGTACACAGCCCACCTGGAAAAACCCGTTATCACATTTGCTGCCTTCTCTCTGGAAAATCTTGACTCGGTTCTAGACCTGAAGCAGGATGGCTCTGTCTAGTTTTGCTTTCAGTCTAAACCAAAAGCTTTTGGTTGCACATTGTTGTCTGTTACCTTTCCATACACTTCTAGATAGGAAGTTCCAGGGTGGGGCAATCCCTATATTTTTTGGGTGTTTTTTTTTTACTGTCTAGGCAGACATTAAAAATTAATAAGTTTATCAGTGCAAGGGGTACCATGTCCACTTGGATGGAACTGCTGTGTAGGCTTTCTTTGATGCCTCAGATGTTATTTCGTAGACAGTGTCAAAGTGTCAAGCTTCAACTACAAAATGAACTCCTAAAGCCATTCTGATAACTGAAGTAGAAATGTCATTTGTTATTCACAAAACTAAGATGCTACTCTAAAACAAATGACACAAACAGAAACTTGTTGCTTTAGATATTGAAAGATAGATGGATAGAGACTGAAAAATAATTTTTGCTGACAGGCATAGATGAAATAGTATTTTCCATTTCTGATTTGTGGAAACATGAATATCTTCATATATGAGAGTAACCTAACACTAGTATCCTGGCTATAAACTTATGGACTCTATAGCATATTTGAGATTTTTGGGTCTGGGCAGCGCTTTATAACACTAAACTGTGCTTTTAAATCATATTTCAGTCTAATATTTACTACACACAGCTTGTTTTTCAAAAAGTCTTTCTTAAGAAAGAAAGAAAAAAAGATCTCTGGGTGAAGGGAACTGAGCTGTGCATGCAAAAGGGTTGGTCATCTCATTGGCTGGTTTAAATCAGGGTAATTCCATGGATTTGTAGCAGCTGGGCATCTGGCCCAGAGATTTGTCTAATCTGGGATCCAAGCCCTGATAGATAAGGAATTGCCATCAAAGCTTTTGAAGCTTTTTATTTTTAATTAGGAAGCATCTGCAGATATGGGCTGGAGAAAGCTCAGTGGTCTAGATCACTTCCTAATTATAATCCATTTTCCTCTATTGCTACAGTTACTTTTTGTGGACCTTCTAGATGTATTTCTTATTTGACAGCTAACACATAATTTTATTTGCGAAGCAAAGTATGTGTGTTCTTCCAGTGGGCCCCTGAAAAGGGCACAGTGATAACTATGTTGCAAGGAGCTTATATTGCCATCAATTCAGACAGAGAATTTGGTTCGTGCTCTTCTTACTCTCCCAGCCTCCACTTTCACGTTACTATTTAATTTTAATTCAGCTATTTTCCTTCTTCCAGTAGTCTTGGTCTCTCTGAACTGTGGAAATGGCAGATCTCCTATCTTCTGCGTTTTTTGATCACATCAAAATCACAATCACACAATCAAATTCTTCTGCATTTTTGATCACAGAGTGTGTGAAGAGTTCTGAAATAATAACATGATTTGTCATGGCACTTGCGTGTGAAAATATTTGATTTATGTGACAGTTAAGTGAGAGCTTTGTATGTTATAATACACAAATATGCAACCAGCCAAACAGGTTCATTTGTGTGTGTGTGTGCATGTAGCAAAACACTCAAAATCAAAGAACAAAGCAAAAAAGCTTCAGTATATTAGATTCTACTTTTGCTGGAGGTCCTGAATTCCCACAACGGGAAGGATGTTAAAGTGTTTGAAATTAAAATGACCTAATTGAAAAGGAGCAGCAACTGATTCACACCAGTTTTTAAATGATAAGGGGAAATGGGGATTTCTTAGAAGCTAGAAATATGGGGACATTTTATAATTGCTTTCAGTCACTTGTTTATCTAAGTTGTCTTTCTGCACGGAGAAAGGTAACAATACCTTAATATTGCTGTTTCTATATTAATATATGAATGTAATTGGCTCTTCCACACAGCCACAAAAATGTGTATTGTACTGAGCAAAGCAACTCCTATGTCAAACCTAAATACTGCATTCAGTGAAGCTAGGATAGTTACCAATATTGTTTTCTTTTAGAGTAGACTTACAGTTCACAGACATGTCTGATTTATGACACAGAATGAAGAACTGGGACAGCTGGAGAGTGGGCACACATCTTTCCTTCCATCCCCATTGCAGCTGGAGGTCATGGTATTCCAAATCTGCCTAAACTCATCTTTTAAACTCTGACCATGTAAGTTTCTTTTTCTTAAATTTGCTTGGTGTGATGCATGAAAGCACTGGAAAAGTCAATGGGATGGTTTACAGGATGAGAGGTAAATGGGTGTGTAAGTCTTCCCAACAATGGGCTCCTGGTGAATGGATATCATTGTCCCATTTCATAGAGCAAGTGATGGAATGCAGCCTGGTATGATAATATTTGGGCCACTGTTCTAAAAAAAAAATTGCAGTAAGTATCTGGACAATAAGAAATACTTTGGTAACACATCTGGAAGTGGGACATGCTGCTTATGGGGACAGAGAAGGAAGGAGAGAGTTGCCATAGGCAACTGGGGGAACTGGTGAGTGCTTTTTGAGTGTTTGAGAAGTTCTGGGGAGCTGATGTTTGAATAATGTTTGAGAGATTTGCTATAGTATGTGTCAGCTTCTGTGACACATTTTATCTTGGAGCAATGTCAGAGAAGGGTGTCTTGAAAGAAAATTCAGTTGCTATGATTAAAGGAATCATTCAGCTAACATAAAAGCAGGTACCAGGAGATTTAGCACAACACTGAAATATACAATGAGAAGGAACTCATAAGAAGGCAAGGAATTCTACTTGTAATCTATCACTAAAAAGACATTTGGAAAATGCTTATTTGGACCCTTTCTGGCCTACTAAAATGATTAAAGGTGTTAGAAATATAATTACCGATTGCTACTGTATGCATTAAGACTGTTGGTTGACTGAAGAAGAAAGTAAGTTCCGCTTGTATCAGTGCAAATCCTCTTTGAGAATAATTCTGCAATCTCTCATGTGAAAAGCATTAAGGAATGAAAGATTTTTCTTTTTCTTAGGCAGGCATACTTTCTTCAACATCCCCATTACTAGTAGCACAAAGCTTTTGGTGTGTTGGGAGTGAAATTTTTGGTTGAATCTTATCATCGTCTTCACAGATCTTTTTTCTTTTACCCTCGCTATTCCTAAGGAAAGCTTCGTAGCAGCTCCTTTTCTGATTCCTTGTCTCTGGTGAAATTCCAGGAAGCTGTTTGCCCTCTAACAACCTTCTCTCACTCAGTAGAGTAAGCTTCTCAATCCCTCATGCTTCCTATAAAGGAATAGATAGAAGAATGGGCTCTTTTTATGTGCTCTTTCATCTTTTCCTGTGACTGAATTTCATTAACTCCTACATTATTAGCATTACAGGTTTGTATCTGCTACATTGTTAAATCTGTGCAATAAAACATGTCTTTAATTATCTTTAATTTAGAATTCTTTTCTAATATTAGGAAAGATTAAATGCTGTAATCAGCTCTTCACTAGAATTGAAAGCTTGCTGTTAAAACAAAATTGTCTTAAATATAAGAACTGCTTGGTCAGACATCAGAACTAGCATTATACAAATGGTCATGAAGGCATCAGTTGTCGAATCAGCCTTTATAGATTATTTTATGGCAGACTGTGTGGCCTTGGAAACCTCAGTGGCTCATCGAGAATGATCTCAAACTGGATCTGGGTTTAAGCCATAAACAAGAATTCAAACTAGGGTGGAGCAGAGCTGGCTAAATACACTAAGGGTTAGGGGAGAGATGTCTGTACCTACTCAAGAAGTAGCAGAAGTGCATCTTTCCTGAGCAGTTTCCAAAAACTTCCTGGTGATGCTCAGGTCAAGTTAGAGTGTAGCTTGATTCTGCAACTGCTGATGGTCATCCATAGCTTTCAGATAGTCTTTGGCTGTCAATATCCATTCATTATTGCTTCTTATTCAGCTGCATGCCTTGTATATCCTATGGGCAAATCATGTATGAGTTGTACCTCTTCTGTAGGTTAGACAACATGATGGATACTATTCACAGGACATATTCACAGTCTTTATTTGCCACCTGGGAGGTTCCATGTGTAAAGTGGAAGAAATAATAAAAATACAGTACAAGGCTAAAGAGCAGTCTAAGAGGTGGTGTAAAGAAAAACATAAGAGGCTTTGCCATTTGACCAGATGGCTCTGGTTATTTCTTGGATCCAGCACAGTGACAGCAAATGAGCACAGTAAACAGCATAGCAGTCTACCTAGGCAGAAATGTAAGTGGTGCTCGTAGGCTGAAGTCTTGGTCTCATTAAGCCTTTTTTTTTAGCAAAGGCTCAAGTGATACACGTTCTACTTTTCCAGTGTGGACAGGAGGTAGTATGTGTGCAGGGGCAGTTAAGAGATGGCCCTTCAGGGAATGGGTGAGGAAGCGTGGATTCTCATGACTTAACCTGGCCCGTGTTTGCATCGTTGCAATGTAGGCGTTGGCATGGCCCGTTTGAAGTCAGCTGAGATGCACATAATTCACATACACTTGTTGATAGTTTGATCTTTAAACTTCCACTGTAATCTCCAAAACCTGTTTGAGATTCTTTCCTATAAAATACAAATGCCTTGATGTAAATATGTAAATAACTTTGGTTAGAATCCAGATTCAGAAAGTGGGTATTTTTCTAATTCTGTGTAGTATTATCATGTCTCTTCTGCTCTTATTTTAGTTGTCTAATAAACTATACTGCTTCCTTGATTTTTAACAAATAGGTACTTTCAGGGGTCAAAGAAAGTGTGGGGTTTTCTATTTTAGTTTTAATTTTTGTTGGGAAAGGGAGGTCTAACATTCTCTGTGTATGCGTGTGCGTGTAAAGCTTTATAATCAGAAAAAAATAGTAATATTTAATTGATTTGCAGGCAAAACTAATGATACTGTAAAAATAATTATTCTGGAACTTTCCTGTGAAATTTCAATAATGCCATTGTTCATTTCTAACAAGTTGCAAGTGTGTGGAAACAAAAGTAACAATGAAAATTGCCTTTCCTTCTCCCAGATGTACCACTACAATGCTTGTTTTGGAGGAGATTGAATATGGAGGAGATCATCCAAAAACCTGAAAGCAAATGTAGCCTTCTCCCTGTTTTAGTCAACACTTTTTTATGGTTCAGGCACTTTGTGTTTTCATGGGAAGGAGAATATAATATTTTCAAATAAGCCAAATATGTACTTGTACTAGTGAAGTGGGTACAAAATAGGGATTAAAAAAGCCTGGTAGAGGGGTTTGGATTATTTTTTTTTTACACTACTTTGTGTGTGGAAAAGTAAGACTTTTAAAAAATGTCTGCAGGCTACATGATAAATCTCACACTTTTTTACATTCTTTCTAATGTCACTTATCAAAGTATATGACAACAATATGTCATAAGGGATTAAATCTCTGCACTAGGAGTTATGAGTCAATAGTGAAACTGAACTTCCTCCATTAGCAATGGAAATAAGAGTCAAATAAGTTAATATTTATCATCAAGATCTACAATACTGCCCATAAATTTTATTTTATTTTATTTTATTTTATTTTATTTTATTTTATTTTATTTTATTTTATTTTATTTTANTGCCTGCCTGCCTGCTGTCTTGCACAAACTACGGTATTTCCCTTCTCTGCCATTGTCATTTTTTATAGAAATATCACCAATATTGCTGTTGTGAAGATCCCTGGCTTCTTGCTGAGGAACTCAATAATGTCTAGTCTCTTAGCATTTCCCTTGGGAGGGTGGTTTGCAAAAAAATGTGAAGATATATTCAATGTCCTTGATAAAAAATATTCACAGGGACAAGTGCTTTGGAAAACTCAGATAGACGTGTCTTAGACCAAAACACACAATGCAGAAAAAGTCACATAAGAAGCTCTCCCGCTCTTCCCACTCCCCCCCCCCATTAAGTTAAGCCATTTTATACTTTTGATCTCTGCTTTTACTGTAAATTTGTGACATAACACCTGTTGCTATAGCAATCATTCTTACAGTTTCACCAGAGATAACATTACCCTAAAAGAAACATGAATGTAACAGAAATGTCATTAATCTCCAGTGGAGATAAAGAACTTCTATCACCAGGTTAAGGATCTCGCCCCATTTTAACACAATTTAATGTAGTTATAATGTCATTATTTTAGTGGAATTTCTTATGTTTTAGACAAGATCTGCCTTAAGATGTACAACATGATTAAAATTTCATGATAACTCTTCATAGATTTCTTTCCAATCATGACCTCCACTATTAATAGGCTAAATTCTGAGCCTCTTGACTTAGTAAAAAAAAAAAAAAAAACCAAAACGGTTGTTAATGGGCATTTCCCTGAATAACTTCAAGGACATTTTTTTTCTTATTTGGTTTCATTAAGAATACTAGTCTAACCAATATAGTCTTCCTTTTTTGTTTTTCTTTTTTTCTTGTTTTTATTTTTTTTTAGAAAAGTTCTGTTAGTCAGAAATAGCCAATAGCCATTCTTTTTGATAGCAATACTACCATCCATTTAAACAGAAGTGAGACAACAATCCAACATAGAGAAATAAAAACACTTATTTCCTTCCTTACAGAGTTGATAGATGTTGGATCACTTTTTGTAATAGAATAACTGCTTTATGTGGTTTTTGCTAAAATAGTTACATGGTTTACAAAACATGTATCATAGAATACTGATTGTTAAATCTCTAATTATTATGGTTTTAGCTGAATATCCATAGAAAGGTGCTAAGTGTGGAGGTCATCCTTTTGTGAGGGGAATAGAAGACAGCTTCCACAAAGTTTTGCAGGTGTACTGGAAAATTGAACTTACTACCCTACACTGCAGACATCTTTAAGAACATGGAAAGTTTAAGAAATACCAGTATGGGACTGTACTAGTGTGCAGGATTCTTTCTTTCTTGATGGGAAATATATACAAATAGTAAATGTTAAATTAACACAAAAGTGTATTTGGCAGATTCCAGAAGGTTTTTGGACTAAACAGATAATATTTTTTTAATATGTGAGATATTTGCAAATCCCAGTTTGCATAATTTAATTAAATTTTAAGAGCTGTGAGCTGGTATGATTTTCAACTTAGCAAGTTTTTGGTTTTTTTTTTTCTTATTTCACCTCCTGATTAACTTGCATATATGGGAAAAAGAATTTTTTTTTTCCCCAAGTATATATATTCCAAAACCAAACTAAAGTCTTAGTTTTGAGGATTTTTCTTTCTGACAACTAAGGCAAAGGGAAACCTATGATGCTTATTTGTGACACATATGCCGGTTTAAAGACTTGTCTGAAAGACAGTGTGGTAGGTTGTATCATTTGGGAAGACTGTCAGAATTTATTCTTAGTGTGTTTTTGTGCCATGAAAATATCAAATAATGGATTGTAGAGAACAACAGTAATATATGACCACTGGGTATTAGAACAAATAAGTACCCTTTCCCTTCTCTGGAGTCATGCGCTGTGCTACATTTCAGGAGACAAGACGTCCTATTCTCTCTGAGGTGATATAATCACATAGAAACCTCAAACACGATTGAAGAGAGTTCTGTCATAGCTTTTACCTTGTGGTGTTCATCAGTCTATGCAAAACATTTTTGACTTGCAGAAGGTCCCTCCCACAGCCAGTTCCTTATCTGAGTAAGGCCTCTAAGGTACTGACCCATTACTCGACCAGATGATCATCTGGTGATGGTCAAAGAGGATCAAAGAGAATAATTCATGTCAGTAGCCCAATCCTGAGAGAAAGGCTGACATACTCCTGGAGAAAGCTGTGCCTGGGTCTGTTCACATGGTGATGCAATTAAAATGATACAGAGGAATTATCATGAATGTTTTTTTCCACTCACACGTTCAAGAGGTGGAATGCCAAAACTTGCTATATATTGTTGCTCAAAAATGTGTGTTCAATCCATTCATAATTGCAGAGCCTCACAGCCAGAAATGAGAGGAATCATTAATTTAAATAATTATCTTTGCCATGGATACAAGCCTTCCAAACCACCTGCTCTGCTCTATAAGGATTAAACAACACTGCCTCTATAAAAATCTTTGACTAACCTGCTTCTTCAACAGACAGTATACTCTGGAGACTATAAGGAGTAGGAATCCTTAAAAGTAATCAGACTGGGACATGTTGTTTAATGTTCTCGCCGACATAGAGGAAGTATGTCAGTGACACTTTGTCATGGTTTAACCGAGCCAGCAGCTAAAACAACCACACAACTGTTCACTCACTTCCCCCTGCCTCCCACAGTGGGATGGGGTAGAGACTGGAAAAGTAAAAGTCATGGACTGAGAAAAAAGCAATTCAGTAGGATAGAAAAGGCAGATCTGTGATGATGATTAAAAAAGAATATACAAAACAAGGGAGGCCCATAACCATTTCTCACCACCTGAAGACTGTGATCAGTTAACTCCTGAGCCACGATCCCACATCCTGCCTAGCTTTCCCAGTTATCTACTGAGAATGATGTCATATAGTATTGGATATCCCATCATCAGTTGGGGGACATTTGTCCCCTCCCTTGTGCAGTCCCAGCCTCCTCACTGGTGAGGTGGTATGAGAAGCAGCAAAGGCCCTGCCTCTGATGAGCACTTACTTCTCAGCAGGAACAGAAATATCTACCAATATCTTTTCAGGACCAGTCCAAAAATACAGCCCCATACTGTCTATTATGAAGAAAATTAACTCTATCCCAGCTAAAACCTGTACATGTTTTTAATGCTTTTGTTAAAATTTCTGGGTTTGTGAGAGATTCTGTGGTTTATAAATCATTTATTGCGTAACACCTATTTCCAAGCCCCCTGCCATGGGCAGGGACAGACTCCACTAGTCCAGGTTGCCCAAGGCCCCATCCAATCTGGCCTTGAACACTGTCAGGAAGAGGCAGCCACAGCTTATCTGGGCAGCCTATGCCAGGGCCTCACTGCACTCACAGGGAAGATTTTTTCATTATATCTGATCTAAATCTACCTGCTTTTAGCCCTCTATACTCTTGTAAACAGACTTTCTCCAGATTTTTTGTAGTGCTCTTCAGGTACTGAAAGGCTGCTGTAAGATC
This sequence comes from Heliornis fulica, assembly GCA_013399135.1. NCBI lineage: Eukaryota > Metazoa > Chordata > Aves > Gruiformes > Heliornithidae > Heliornis > Heliornis fulica. The sequence continues at coordinate 245,478 of VXBZ01005714.1, read as the reverse complement.
TCCCTGGAGTCTTCTCTTCTTTAGGCTGAACAAACCCAACTCTTTCAGACTGTCTGCATAGGATCATGCAAGACATATCAAGCAGACCTCTTATGAAAATAGCAAATGATGAGCCCAGACTAATTTTTCTTTTCCAGGTGCCTTTTGTCAGTTACCACAAACACTATTGCTGGGAGAAAAGACGATGGAATCAAACAGACACTAGCCTATTTCTACTATTGTTAATTTTGCACTGTGATCTGAATGAATTCTTTTTTTTTTTCTATTCTGTACAAGAATATTAAATGATAATTTAATTTATAGCTAGTATATGAGTAATTTAAGTATAATTTAGAACTTAGCTGAGGTGATTCTATTTAATGACACATCTGCCATTTAAAGCATTTGTTTACTTCCTAGTGACTGGCAAACCTTAGATGACCAAACCAGGATGTATCATGGCCAGTTCGCTGATTAAATGACGGATCACTAATTCAGTCCTGCTTTATGCATCTGGATGGCAGGATGTCTTGTATATAAGAAGGAGTGACTGAAAAAGATGTGATGACAGAACAGGGACCAGAACCATGAGGTCTGTATGCTTTTTATGCCAAATCTAAACTCTTTACAATGACATCATGTAGTTTCAGGAGGATATGTAATGATGCTGGCAGTAGCTGAGAGACACCATTTGTTAGATTGTTAAATGAGAAAGGAAAAATGTTTCCTTGTGTTAGAGACCATATTCCTGACATTCTTTCAGAATTCCAGAAGACTCTTGTCATAATCAGTAGTGTAGTGGCTCTCTTTTAAAGTATTTAATTTTAAACTGTGATCAGTGAAGTGCTCTACATTCTTTTCTGTCTATAAACATTATAGGCTGTGTTTAAAGGTTTTATTTTTAATTTACCTTTCCAGAAACAAAACATTAATACTAGTTCAACTGTACTAGATTCCCCTAGCAGGGGAATCATTCTGACCTTTTACTATCATAGCCAAAAAAGAGAATACAGCTTCTAGTGTCATGCAATATGATGAATGTTTAGGAACACAGTTTCGTTTTTCCTGAAAGATCCCTTTCCTCTTTCAGACACCAGGTAATCAATGCAATGATACTAGTGCAGAAAAGCACTTGAGATGTAAAATACTAGTCCAGTGGACCATGGCAGTTTAACTGAGATTCTTACATGACACGAAACTGTACAATTTATGTCTCCATTTCCCAAGGATAATATATCATTCTCTTTTAGCAGTGAGTAGTGATCTTTCTGCTTTGCAAATAAGAGAATAAATCACATTTTATTATGTCCAGATGAAGTTTGCTTGGAAATTATTGTTTGGCTACTACATCCAAACTCATACATCTATAAATATACCTGCTGTTAAAATCAGAATGGTTATATGTACAAACTTGTCATGTCCTGTTATCCACACTGCCGCTCCCCATGAAGGAGAGCTATTTTTGTTGTGTTCGGAATTAAGACTGCTCTCTTCATTAATGTTGTTGGGTTGAAGAATTCTGAAATGTTAGCAGTGGCTTCAGCAAGTCAAATCAAAATAATCTCGGATTAAAATGTTATCTTTATGTCATGCTGTGTTGGTGTTAAGTGTTGCAGTACCTCAGGACATTTAGAAGGGGCCGAGTGCCTAATACATGTTCTTCTTCTGGAAACCTTCAGCTCCCTTATATTGGAAACCAATATTTATATTTGTTTGTGAAACACACTTCTTCAGTTTTGTAAAAAAGTGAAAGGGAAAGACAACCTCAACAGCAAAGAATAATCTTGGAGCTCAGCAGTATGATTTCTTCACTGTTACTTGCCAGAGTAGAGCCATGCACTGCAACAACAGCATTGCCAATAAAATCATAGAAGCAGCATTAGTTTAGACATTCTTTAGCATGGACATACACATTTGTCTAGCAATTACTCTCGTATTTCCCTCTCCCCCACAATTGTGTGGCTGCCTCATATAATTTGCAGCTGTTACCTGAACAGGGCCAAACCGAAGTCTTTATTTTTTTCCAGGCAGGTTATGGCCATTGCACTCTGGTCAATGTCTATGTTTCCTAAAATACTCTTGTTTATAGTTGAAGACTTGTATCAGAAGTTTCTTGAACTTAGGTAAGACTGGATGGAGTATAATAACAAATATCTGAAGAGCTTTGGAGGTATTTTCCTCAACCAGATTTTTTTCTTTTTTCATTTTGAAAGAATTTTAAGTAGCTTTAGAGGATTCCTGTGGTTCTTTGTGTTGCATTGCTTATTAAAGCTCTTTCCTCCCCATGGTCTCTGTGGTTTCATCTGAAAGGAGCTAAATGTGTAAGTGTTCAACTTCAGTTTGAAGCATGATATTTACATTTGTTGCGTTCAGGTGGGCACAGCTCTCTCTTTCTGAACTGTTTCCCCATCTGTACACCAAAGTAGCTCAGTAAAACAATAGGCAAATTATATTTACATAATTCTATGCTAAGTGCCAGCAAGAGTGACTGGGTTATTCAGAAGAATCTCCTAAGATAACTGACTGAAAGCTGTGTTTTCAGTGGGAACTGATTGTTAAATTAACATGCATTTTAAAAATTCTGTATTTCAGTCTTGGCTGGTTGATTGTGATCTCTCCACAGTCAAAGAAGAAAGGAACTTCTGAAAGAAGCCTCAGTCTACCTATCTTAAGGTGGTGTGAATTGCCCTCCAGCTTCCAATGAGGTTTAATGAGGAGCTTTAATCAGGCCTCTAAATTTTAGGCAGTTAACAGAATATGAAACAAACTCTTCCAATGAAGATCTCTATCTGTTATGGGTTAGTGAACCTTGTTTTGGTAAGGAATGTCAATCAGCTAGAGGTAGGGGCTGGTGCAAATCTTCACTTAGCATGAACAGTAGGTGTAGATGTTAATTTTGAAGAAATCTATGATATCAAAGCAGAGGCACTGAAAAGAAATGTGACTGTGTCTGACATTTGCATGTTCTAGAAATTGACCTATACCACAAAATAAAATAATTTGAGATAATGTCTCTTCCCAGTTAAAAAAAAAATCAAGTCTTTTTCTTGATAAAGTAACTAAGCAAATACAAGTAGGGGAATTTTATCTTGTAATAGATGAAGTGATAATCATAGCTTAAAGGAACTAATTTGCATTGCTCTTCATTTTTAAAAAAAGTGGAAATAAGCATATTATGAGAGCGGCATGTGGGACAGATAAGCATCAGCTGATTTTACTTCTGCTTCTGTGTTAGCATTTTAGGCATTCAGCTCTACTGTTTTTAAGGAACTTGCAGCTTTTGGACAGTTCCTCATAGAACTGGAGACTTTTTTTTTTTAAATGGGAAAATTTGATTCTATTTCTACAGCTATAGGGATTAACCTTTATTATTATGAACTTTGATAGCTGTGAATTTTAAGCTTTCATTTTAGAGACTAACAACAGAATGGAATTTAAAATTTAATTTTACTGCAGTCTGTGTCAAAGTGAAAATTACCTAAAATATGTAAAAATAATATCATAAAACTGACACTATAAGGAAGTATCATATCAGCATGCAGTAGCTTTCAGCAAGAATCATAGAATCATAGGATCATAGAATGTGTTAGTCTGGAGGTCTGGAAGGGACCTTTAAGGTCATCTAGTCCACTCCCCTGCAGTAAGGGGAAACATCTTTAACATCTTTAAGAAAGACCATTCTTATACTGCAAACTTGAGAGACTATTAATTCTGAGATAAAAAGATCCTATTGTCTGCCTCCCGCTTCTTCTCAAACACCAGTTCCAAAACATCAATCCTACATGTAACATTCAAGGGGCAGAGGACTAGCTGTGCATTGACTGGAGAAAAGCTGGAAGAATACTTCTTGCTCATCGGTATGGCTAAGCCATCACTAAAACTAATAGGCTCATGTGCTCTCGTTGTCTGTATGCAGGCACCTTTCCAGAGTGCAGCAAAGGGCTGTACAAAGGAGGCTGCTTGGTTCCTGAGAGCAATGTGGCTGTATGAGTGTTGCTTTAGGCTTTACAGTTAGCTTGTATTTTGGCATCATGCTTGCTGTGCAGTAAAGACTACACCAGTCTTTTGCCTCTCCCTGCTTGGGAGCACACAGGATCATTGGTGTAATTGTAGTCAGGCTGGTATCCTTGTCATCGTCATCCAGTCCTCCTCATTTTGATTGGCACAAGAAGGAGCTCATTCAGTGTCCTGTCTTATGCCGTGTGTATGGCAGTTGTCACTCCACTCACCCCAAGTTCAGTAAACACTGCCAGTTTGCCTGTTCACAACAGCTAATGAGGTAATGTGAAATAAGCTTTTTTTTCTTTTTTATTTGACTATTGGATTTTTTAGCCTTGCCTTCTTGCTACCTGAAGTCTCACAGCATTTTGGACTGCATTTTTTCCCCCCTGAGGAGTAGTTGTGTTCCGGTAGATTCTGTTTGTCTTCTCTTGCTTCTTATTCCTTGGAGGGAGAGAAAATGCTTTAGTAATGTCATACTGGAGAAGAAATGAAGCAGATATGAAGACTTTCTGGAGGTTATATCCACTTTTATGAACTGAGTTAGGAAAGTTTGCATAGGGAAGATTTTTAGGGATGTCTCACAAATGTATGTGTCAGAAAAAAGGCAAATCATCTGGGGTCTCAGTCTGACCTCAGAAAATACTGGAGTCTCACTCACAATGTTCCTTTTTTTTTTTTCCTTGATATAGTTTACTCTTCTTCTACTGCTTTTCAGATTAATGTAAACTAAGAAAATATATGTCAAATCCCAGAGTTATATATTATATTTAAAGCAATGCAAATCTAGGTTTTTTGCCTAAAAGCTTTTGGCAGGTACATGAGGTTCATGCAAGCTGAAGCTGTCAGTATAGAGTCTCCTTGCCAAGGCTAGAGACTATTTGCCAAAAACTGTTGCGTGAACAATGCTGCTTTGGATAGAAAGAAATATCTCTTTAAAAGTTGCTTGCTATGGCTATATGACTGGTTTATCTTCATCTGTTGCTTCTGAGACACAGAGGCCTCTGAGTAGGTCCTGAAATCCAGAATGTACTGAAGGATACTTCAGTCTTCCTGATCTCAAAAGGTGGCAGAAAGAAATGCCTACAAAGAGAATGCCTGTGCTGGCAGGCACAGATGGAAATGAACAAGCTCTGCCTACCCTGCTCCTGCCAACTCCAGTTTGAAAAGCGTGTCAGGCCTTGCTGAGGAGATTGTCACTACACCAAAAGCCATGAAGTTGTATTAACTCTCATGCAGGTGTCGTGCAGGCTGTCGATCAAACATGTCGCTGTACATTCCTACAGACATACCTTAAGTGGAATATTTAGTATCTGTGCCTTAAAAAGCGTATGAAAATCCTTCTATTTTAATTGGTTTTTTTTTCCTGCATACCAATAGTTTTGTACTTCTGCACCATAAATTCACAATGCTCTTTGGTCTCTGTCATCAGGTTCTTCTGAATAACAGACTTCTTAAATTTCTAGTTACATAGAACAAGATGTGTGTTTGCATTGCTTTCCTTGTAAAATTAATATTTCACTGTGTTCTTTCAACACCATCAGGGGATATATGCAGCATCCAGCAGGAACTTTCCTGCTTCTCACTTGTTGATACCTCTAATTGCCATTGTTAACACTGTTTTGTTTTAGCTAAAATTTAACCTGCATTTAAGTTCTTTCCAGTTTATTGGCAGTCATCTATCACCTCTTCTGAAACATGCAGGATGTGGGTTTTGGCTGTGGCTTTTTGCAGCTTTAGAGAAACTGTTAATTTTAGGGGTCAGGAGATATTTTCCAAAGAACAAATAACAAAGAAATTTATAAATATGTAAAATTGTGATGTCTTATTAAATGATATTTGCCACAATCAAACATTTATAACAGTGGCATCTGCTGAAAGGTCTTAAACAATTCAGAATCTTAGAATTCCACCCAAAATCATAAGCTTAATGCTTTCTTTCAGCAGGATCTAAGTATCTTCCTATCTGCCTTATTTGAACCCTTTGTATCACTTTTCAGGTGTGTATTTTTCTCTCCTCTGAATAGAAAGAGGAGCTTGGATGAAATTCAAGCCAATTGAGAAATACAAATTTACAATCCAATACTTAGGAAAGTAAATTACAGTACATCTAGATGTTTTAAGAAAGAAATGCTAAACTTGTGGTAACCCATCTGGAATGACAAGAAAAGGCAACAGACTTGATTTTTTTCCTATAGCTTCATTTGTACTGTAGTCTTTTCCTATTTTGGGCCCATGAGAACATAGGTAATGCATTTCAGGGAAAAAAATGAAATATTGCTTTGGAAATAGTCTGAACTGTGAAGCTTGACTATATAGTGAGATCTGAAAGTGATGTATGACCTGAACAAAGTAACTGATCAAACCTTAAAGACTCTTTATTTTCCTGTCTTCTCATTTTTATCCGTTTGATTAAATTCTTACACTTTTTCTCAACATCTCTTTGTACCTTATTTCTGTTATAATTTTTTAAATATTTTAAATAGAGTATTATTAGATCACTTAGGACTGCTGAGTTAATCAAATTCTCCGCTCCTTTGAAATTTCTGATTACTCTGGCCTTTCCCCACCATGAGAAAAATGAGTGGACTGTAGAAAGCATATAGGAAAGCAACGACCACCTCTTTTGGATGCTAGAACAAAATAAAGGAGCTTCTGTTGGTTTTGGGTTGCAAGTTTTTGAGCTGTGGATATTTTTCTAAACTTAAAACTAGGATTTCTGGTGGCTGGATCATACCCTGCTGAGTTTTTATTCTACTTGTGAAAGTCACAATCTGTCTTGCAAGGATTGATAGCTTACCTGCAAAGCCAGGTGCTTCCATAGGAGAATGGCTGCTACTTAGTAAAATTATCTCCTTCTGTATTCCTTCTTTCATGTTGACCTATGAAATATAAATGGCAACTGACCATATAACATGTGCTGGACATTTTCAGTCCTGCCAGGAACACTGCAGTTGAATCCTCATTCATCATCAGTGCATGATGTGGTCTAATAATTTTAATTAGATTCATTTAAGTAGAGCATTATTTTCCCAGCCAATTTTCTAAACTAGACATATATATTTTCTTTTTTTCAGCCTTATATTTACACATCCACATAAAAAGTTTTATTCAAACATGGCTTTGTGCTAATCTGAACAAACTAAAGCCTAGATTTTTAGGTTCATGGTGGACCATCCCTTTTAGAAACTTTTATATGTTTGCCACTTATATTCACACAACTTTTACTGCAAAATCAGTACCAAATATTCAGTACCAGTATCAAATCAGGACCAATAACAATCAGTACCAATATTCAAATTTCGATAGACCTATTCCCTGTGATTGCAATTGTATCATCAGAAACAGTCCTATACTCACAGGCGATGTGAATGTATATAGATCCTAATCCACTTACTTTTCAGTTGCCACTGCTTTAGGAAGTTAAAATGAATGCTTTTGGACCTAACTTGCAATAGAAGAAAGAAAGAAAGAAAGAAAGAAAGAAAGAAAGAAAGAAAGAAAGAAAGAAAGAAAGAAAGAAAGAAAGAAAGAAAGAAAGAAAGAAAGAAAGAAAGAAAGAAAGAAAGAAAGAAAGAAAGAAAGAAAGAAAGAAAGAAAGAAAGAAAGAAAGAAAGAAAATAAGCTAGTTAGGTAATGTGATTAAAGAAAATCTGAAATTCTTAGGTTGTTTTAATGTTCAAATAACTACCAAGGCTGAATACTACTCTAGTTATTTATTACACTGACAATATTCACAGAATATATATTTTTTGTAATTTTTTTCAGTTTTACTTCTGTTGTTTGCATAATTTTTAGTTCTTGGTTTACTCTGTCTGTGGATAAGTTCGTAGTAATCTACTTTGAATTCCTTCTCTGCTTAAAAACATAGCCTCAAGTTCCACAAGTTCCACTTGAAGTGAAGAATTTTTTCTCTTGCCTTCAAGTTTGAGGTCTTGGAACTTTAAGTCTAATTTATTTTATATATGCAAACTGGTTTTCTACTCAGATTGAAACAGTTTTTCCTTTTCTAAACTTCTAGTCTTCTGGGGCCATTTCTGTTCAAATTAATTTAGGGATGGGGAATCTAGTGGGGTAAGGAGGTTCAGATTACATGATTTTTGTCTTGTGAAACTTAAGACCTTTCTCACTTGTAGCAGTTCCCAAATCCCTTTTAAACATGGAATGTTAAATACCTTTCAGTAGGAGAAAAAAAAACCCAAACAACATTTACCACACACACAGTCACCAGGCTCCTGTGAAAGTCAACTGTATGCAAGTACTATCTTCTTAATGTTCCTGTTTTGGTATTTTAATGTCTCGGGGCTGGAACTTTCAGTCCATAATCTGCAAAATTTCCATTTCCACACATTGCCTCCTTTCCCTCTCCCCAACATTTCCATTATCCTCCCATGACAAAATAATTTGTTTTTTAAAGTACACTTCTGGTAGCACTGCAGAAAAGTCAGTCATCCAGACGTGGGTATGTGAGAATACCCAAATACTGCTTCATGCGTAGTTCAGTTTTCCCATAGCCCATCTGATGTTCTTCACTCCTCAGTGAATGGAGGCTTTAGGCCTGTGAAGGATTCCTGTGGGGAGCAAACTGGGAGCTGCAAGATAGTTGTGAAATTCAAGCAAATAGACAAGTCTTAGTTCAGCAGTCTGCAACTAGGAAAGTCAGTTTCAGGTGGAATTGAAGTCAGATGGAGAAACATTTGCTGAGGAGAGATTGCCAGTCTCAAAGTATAACTGGAAGGATGTTATCAACAGAGGAGTTCTGCTTTGCAGCTATGGCAGCTCAACTTCCATATCCTGAAGAGTACAGAGGAACAAGAAGAGGAAAGCTAATGGTTGGGGTCCATGCTTCAACAGAGTATTGCTGTACAAATGTACAACTCTCAGAAGAAAGACTGAGAGATACCCAATTCAGAAAAATGTGATGGGTAGGAAACCCTAAATATTAAAGTCTCTGTCTTCCTGGTTGGAAACAAGAATATAACAAGAATATATTCTTCACTAATACCTTGGCTCCTTATGCAGGAGACCTGAACACTTTACTGCCAAACTGTCATCTGAGAAGGCTATACCTAATGAAAGTGTGTTCTGAATATTTTCTGTAGCGGGGATCTCTGTCAAGCCAAAGGATCTTGAGGGTCCTTCTATGACAGTTTCAGAGTTTGGTTATGCTAGTCCTTTGAGTAACATATTAAGTATGAAACTTAATCAGTGTAAATGTTTTTACATGCAATTCTCAAGAGAATTGACGAATGATGCTTACATCACTGATGCTCAAATTCTGAGTAGCTACTAAGTAGTAGTACCTTACTGTTAGCATCTTTCTTGGATACTACTAAGACACAGGGAACTACCTGGACTGTGTTTCTGCAAAGGGAACATGACAAGCAATAAAAATTATGAGCCTAGTTTCAGAATCAAAATACAGAGTACTTTGGAGTTTCAATGGGAACTTCACCAAAGAAAAAGCAGCTGTGAGTAATTGGAACTTTGCCAGCTTAAAAGGCAATTCCCACAACTTGGACTTTCTGAAGTGATAAAAGAAAGAGACAGACCTGTCTTCTCTTTCCTGCTCCTTTGGTCTATGTGGAAGAGTGTAATAATTTCACTGCATTTTACTACTTGTTGAGACATTATCTTGGTGCCTATAGCACTATACTTTAGATACCTGCCAAATCCATCATGAGAACAGAATCCCAATGTCTCATCCTCTGAAATGGAAACCAGTAGGTTGAAATGTATTCAGAACAGTTACCAGTGTCATCACCTTGCAGTAAGCAGTGATTTATATATTATCACACCAGGATTTAGGAGCCATATTTAAATGTAGTTTGAGACATCTGTCATAATGCAGTCAAACAGGGTGAAGAGTACAAAGTTGGATTGCTGGAACATCTTTCTATAAGCCTGTCTGATGCAGACTTTATGGAAGCAAATTGCAACAGCTATTGTCAACCTCAAAAAGGCCACCAATTGAAACAGCAGCTTTCATTTACTCTTCTACCTCAGAGACAGTCCCCTAAGGACAGGGCTGAGGTATGTTGCTTGAACAATGGAATTCAGTTTGAATTGCCTGTGCCATGACTATCGACTTGTAGTTTTTGTTCTGTTGGTATGGTTCATTTCATCAGCAATAAAAGTATTTAAAAGAAAGAGGGTGACTGAAATCCTAGTTTGCTTCATGAATGAATGTACTTTTTCAATATTTTTATGCCTTTCTGCTTTTGTACCTAGTCTGCTGATCCTGTATGTCAAGAAGCATATTTTAAAAAGAGAAATATCTCTTTGCGTATTAAAAGGGAGAGATGCATCCCTATCTATCTATTAATCAAAGAAATGTTTGGGTTTTTCCTGTACAGCATGAGATAAAGAGGGAGCTATGATTTAAAACTCTAGCTAGTATAATGCAGCAATGCATACAGCACTCTGTGTAAGGGCTCTTATCTAAGAATGCATTCCTCACATGATCACAAAATCACTGAATTGTAGATGTTGGAAGGGACCTCGAGAGATCATCAAGTCCAACCCCCCAAATGATGTTTCTCCTTAATAAGTAATAGTCTTATGACTGATCTGTAGCTTCACATTAATATAGTTGTTCGTCATTTAACAACATCAGATTTTTAATTTGTTTAATAAATTAAAAAATAATATGAGTAATAACCAATCAAAATAGAGGTTTATGAGTATAGAGCTAATAAGGGAGATTTTTTACAATACATATTTCTCATGCTTTTGAGATAGAGAAATATTTAAGCTCTCCTTCAAGAAATACAAGTGTGGACATATCAACAAGGGTGATTTTTATGTCTTTGAAGGACTATTTCATTTGAGGTTGGAATTCAAATAATATTTATTATACATGGTAGTGTATCCTGAAACCTCCTAAATAGCATTTGAGAGGGCAAAGCAGTTAGTTAAGGAGGAGGAAATTTAGAAAGAAAAGAAGATTTTTATTCCTTTCTTTTTTATTCTTGCTGCTGAAGGAGCTTTCAAATAGTGCACAAATGAAAACACTGTCAAGTGCTTGACTCAAAAAATCTCCAAAGTATTTCCCAATGCAACTTAAATATGAAGTGATAATTCAAAAATGATTGATAATACAAAAGTGTGCTGGATGAAACAAGGAGTTATGAGACAAGGTATTCACTGTAAGAATTCTTAACAGCTCTTGGCCTGACTGATTCTGAATATTTGCAAAGCATGTAAGTGATTGGTTTTTAAAAGTAAATTTTAGCTAAAAATGTGACATAACTTGATCTTACAGTTCTTTAACTGACTACCTTTCCCCTCCAAGTGTTAGATTTCACCTGCTTTATTTATTCAGTACTTTGCTCAGTACTTGTGTGATTTGTTGTTGAGACTTGGGCTCAACAAGAAAATCTTGTCAAAGGAGCTTTATTTGTCTACAGCTGGCTGAACTAGCTTCTTTGTCCTTCTGTGGTGTGTAGAATATAATTTTTGTTTGTATTTCCAAATTTCTAGCCACTGCAAACATAATGTGCTTAGCACTAGGGCATCATCCCACTCAAAATATAGATGTTTGCCTATTCCTTGGTGTGTAGTCTTGTAAGGATATGTGACGTGACATCTGTAAATCTGCTATCAGCTTGATTAGGTTTTGCAAACATTGATTGAGAAAGAAAGGATTGCATCTTGCTTGCTAAATATAGAGAGACAAATGCCTTTACCTTCTGCATTGGGAGCAATTAATGATAGCTTGTATCCTTTCCATCATTAAAAAAAAAAAAAAAGATTCTCTTGTAACAAAAAGTTTAGCAATTACTGGACATCTTTCTATAATCTTCAGAACTGCACAGCCACTTTTGAGGTATTTACAGAACATAGGTACTGAAGATTGCATATTCCTGTTTGCTGTTAGTATAATCCTGCTGCAATCAGTCAAATTCTAAACCATGGTAAAGTTGAACATGGCTGTATGTTTAGGACAGGGCTTTCCAAATTCAAAGCCCAATTTTTAAAAATGTGCCCAAGTTTACAAAAAAATAGCCTAACAACTATCAAATGAACAAAAAAGTTTAAGATGTCTAATTGTATGTGTAACAGAGTAAACTACTTCTGCTAACAGATGCATCCAGAATTATCCTAGGTTGCATTACTGAATTTGGCAACACAATTTCTTGTCCTGAATTTCATGGAGAGTGACCACATTTCACTTTTTGGAAGCTCACTTTGCTGACTTTGGTATACAGATAACAGAAATAGGTTTGGGTATTGTCTTTTTGTTTGGGTAAGGATCCCTGTGAAATCAATGTGGGAGTACTGGATAGCAGTGTGCTCACTGACTATCTGAGAGTCAGGCTGTAATTAATATTTGCAGAACACTTGGAAATCGATGAATCAAAGTAGTTCAAAGCACTAACATTTGTGATTAAGGTACAGTCACAATGGGTTGAAATTTCAGGCAAAAGGAAACTCTGGTAGAACACATAGCATGGATTAATCTTGCCTTTGCATTGAATCTTCATTCATGCATGAACCGTTGTATCAAAGATGAAAATTCAGTCCTTTGTCTAGTGGGTACACAATTTCTCTAAGGTTTATTCATAATGATAGCGTGGACAATTTAGAAAAGTGGAAGGAAAAATCCTTGCTGTTGCCTAGGTTACTGCTGCAGACACTCAAATTGCTGGGGAAAAGTAGAGGGTGCAGAAGTTCTCACTTTGAGGGAAAGTGCAATTTACCCCATGGCAGAGGAGAGCACAGTAATGCTAAGCATAAGGAATACACGAAGGCACAAGGACCCTTAATCATGTTTTTTATCAGTGGAATTACATTCATCTTGGTTGCATTCCAGCAAAGTACTTCAGTGGTTTCTGACTAGACAGGCACTATAAATCAGACGTATGCTGGATGCACTAGTACTGTTACTGCGACTTCATATAGCAGTGTGTTACTGAAATCTTTTAGGGGCAGTTAAGTGGTGGTCTGGACAGACCTCTTCCAGGCCTCGTTGGTGGAGATTTCTGATCTTTAGATCTGAAAAAGTTCCACCTTGAGCTCCTGTGCCAAGTGCATGCAATGCTGTTAAACGTTACATGTCCCAGTGGTGCCAGGAGCATGAGGCTGTCATTTGGCTACCTTGGTCTTGCTGCCACTAGAAGTAACACTAAGCAGTAAATCTCTAATTGAAACAGGTTGTTAGTATGGGAGGGTTGTAAAGTCCCAGCTTAGTGGCTTCCTTTTGGCTTCCCATGTTAAGGAGAAGCACAGTCTCATTTTTTTTTTGAGAACTTTTTCTTAGAAAACAGTTTTATGTAGCCCTCATCTTCTCGGTTTGCCGTCTCAGAAGGTGAACTGATGTTTCCTTTCCCTGCATAGAAAGCACTGTATTCAGCACACAACTTTTCTTGACTGATGAGACAGAACCAGATGTGATCGACTGCATTTATTATTGCACATGAAACCAAGATGAAAACTGGCCTTGATCTAATGCATGTGTTCATACATTTCATAATAAAAAGAAAACTTTTCCAGTTTTCTACATAGGAAAATAGCACTTTACAAACATAAATATTTTAAAAATCACCTTGTTGACAAGTGTTGTACTATCCTAATCCCCAAACTCACAGATTGTCCCCACTGTCTGACTCAAAGAGGTTGATCCTTATCTTGCGGTCAGCTCTTCAATGGCTGAACCAGAAAAAAGATGGTTACTATGGCATGGCCTTGCACTGGGCCTCTGGGTGGAAAAGGGGTGACAGGAAGGCAGAGTCTCACTGCTCTCAATCTCTCATCTATGAGCATTTGTACATTTCTACTCTCAGTCACTCTTTATATCTAGACCACGATTGGGAAAACTATATTTTATAGAACCTTTCTTCATGATTAATCTCATTGAAATCAATTTAAAGCACTAAAAGAACAGGGGACTACATAAAAGACCTTAAGAATGATCAAGAACTTATGCATCACTTTTCTGACTCTGTGCCAGTACTGTGGTTCTTGGACTGCATTAATGTTCCTGTGTGGTGAGGTCACTTTAATTACCTACATTTTTTAGACTTAAAAGTAATGAGGTCACTACTCAAATGACATATCTCCTAATTCTGAGGACCATCCGGTCAGCATTTTAATCCAGGAAAAAAAAAAAGACAGCAGGAGACAATATAATTTGTTCTTGTTCTATTTTTTGCTTTATAAAACAGTGATTTTCTGTCTTTAGCTTAGGATGGTTTCTTTAGGAGGAAAAGACAGTCAACTCTTCCATTACATCATCTATAGGTATAATCACCACATTAATGCTTTTAAACCTTTGGACAACTAGTCTATAGCCCAGAAAAGGATAAAATTTAATGTGGTGATGTACATCCTCTGTTTCAGTCATCTTTCCGCATTACACTTGCCGCAGCACAACCACCAAAGACTCTACTACCCCCAGTTAAACCAGAGGCATGTCATAAACATTATGTGGACCTGAATTAACAGTGCAGCAACAGCAACAGCTTCACTGATTTAATTAGTAATATGTCCACTTCACCACTGAAGGGAAATCTTCATTGAAAATCAAAATACTAAGGAAGATTTCTGTGTACACAATCCAGCCAACAACTTCTCTTCCTTCTTCACATCTACTTCACATTTTTATATTTCCTTACAGAATTTACTGACTCCATATTTCATTTTAATTTACTTTTGCAATTTGCATTTAGCTCTGGAGGAAGGTGCCATATTCACAGCTGTGGAAGTCTGGTTTTCTGCTTTGGAACAGGTGCTGCAGAGCAAAGTTAGTAATGTTGACTTCTCAAATGTTTTATTCCTGATGTGAAAGGATAAAATGTGAAAAAAGTCCACCAATAATAAAGGTCAGTTAATGTCAGTGTGGCAGTTTTTTTGATTAAAAATCAGTTTGTCCTGAGAAGATGCACCACCTTGTATTTGTCATATGTCATTCAGTGACATCTTGAGGTGAACTGCACCAACAGTTGATTGTCCTATCTTCCTGGACTTCAGTATCAGCCTCTGAGAGTCTGACTTCAAATCCTCTACAAAGGCAAGATGATCCTGGCTGGGAATGAACTGATACTTTTAATAAAATGAAAGACACTCTCTTGTACATCACCAAGTTCATCTTAACAGTCCTGTATATCTGCAAGATCTTTTACTATCTTCCTGAATCTCTTGCAATCAGCCAATGAAGCAATGCCTGACCCCTGAGGACACTAACAGCCCTTACTGCTACTGCCTGGTTTCTCCTGGGTCGTACCATCACCCTGCCTACGGTCCAGGACCTCATTTCAGCCCTGCCCAGGACAATCAGTCCCTGCCCCATTACTGCTCTAGGTGGACCAAGGTCTAGATTGTAGTTGTGGTGGTCCTCTTCCCTGCTGTCCTGGATAATGGACAGGATTTTCTGTGTGGACTTGGGACCATCCTGTAGGAAGCTTTGCGTCCAACCCCGTTTTCAGTCACCTTTCACAGATGTACTTTGAACCTGTTGTCCAGCCCTGGCTCCATCTGTGTTCTCAGAATACTAGAGACTCCTGTAAGAAACTGTCTTCAGATATTTTTCTCCAGTGTTTTCAGCTTAGAATGTCCCTGCTGGGATTGCTATCAGAACTGACAGAAAGTATTGTTCACACTGGTGCTTCAACACACCACCAAGAAATTAAATAAAGGCAACTCAGAAGTTTTGCTTTCTGTCAGTACAGCACACATTTGAATGTTTATTATCTTATTTAATGATGCTATGTCACCAGCTCAATCATCTTATCGCTAAAATAATTTACATGAAAAATACTCCTCATAGTGAACCTTATTTATATTGTTACACTCTAAATAAAGGACACATATAGAGAAACAAAAAGGGCTTCTGTGCTTCTACTGTGATTTGAGAACTGATATTTGTATCAGCAAGGCTCTGGTGTATATTTCAACAATTAAGTTGCTACATAAAGAACTCCTTTCCACACACTGTGATGTGCTAGAAGATCACCTGTAACTGTTGGTACTGGCCTTGTCAGCAGTGAAAGGTCAATAATCAAGATGAAAGTAAGAAAAAAGAAATTATTTGTGCTACTTAAGATTATGATCACATAATTACAGAAAGCATCACATCAATTTTCATTTGAGATGGTGTAAAAAGGGATAAGTCTTACATGTTAGAAAAGACCTCACCAAGATGCCATAGGATGACAGGTAGACTATGAATAACTAGATCAGCATATTTCTTTTACTGACAGAATCAGACAGCACAAAAGTGAAGACTATGTAATCTGAGAAGAGGTATTCAATTTTAAAACAAGAACTAAACTTTTTTTTGTATTCAAATGCAGACCTTTACAGTGTTTAACTTTCTCTAATGTTAGAGTGGATAAAATCAAATAAAATCTCCCTAGAGCAGAAAAAAATCCATCCCATTCCTACAGTCTCTGTGAGTCATAAATCCTGAAAGCGGCTAGTAAAGAACCTAATTCTTTTTACATGTTTGACTGCTACCTCCAAAATGTTTTACCTTTTCAGGGTTTTAAAATGGTACTGCTTACAGTTAAAGCACCAAGTAAATTAGTAAAAAAAAAAATAGATATTTTTTCACCTGCCTGTCACATTAAGCACAGCCTGTGAAACTTAATTTGAAAGTACATAAGTTTTGACAAAAATAGCTGACACTTTCTTATTCATTCCTCCAGGGAATTTTACCAATTGAATTTATCTAAGGTTTGGAAATGACAAGGGGAAAAACCCAAGCAAACATTCCACCTAGCAGGATGTTGAGCTTTTGCAGTTCTATTTTTATTTTTAATTGAATTTTAATTGATTGGTGGAAGTGCAATAGAAATAGAAATCCACTCAAGAAAATAAGTACAGGACTACATCAGCAAGGAAAATACATCAAAGTATGATTTTTGCCAGTATGTGTCTACAGCAGCCCATGGTACTCTCTATATGTAATTCAGTCTCTGGTTTCTTTATAAAGGCTGTCAACAATGAGGGTAATTAAGATTAATTGTAATGGTGAGTTCAGTTGCCTGGATGCCAGTACGTTTTAAAGGGAATGAAGTACCTAAAGATTTTTGTTTGTTAGTGACCCAAAGTTTTTTATCCCTCACAGCTTAAATTTTTTTCTACTTATCATTTTTTGAGAGAGATGAGCTCATCAAAATATTTTTTTCTTTTTCTGGCATGATCTATGCCAAAATCTTCAGCAAATGATTTCTCTCCCATGTATAGTTTTTGGATGAGAACACATCTTCTGGAAAGACATCCTACTTTGGTATTGAAGCAGCAAACCATCCCTCGTGTCTTTTAAGGTAGAATTTAATGTGACTAGTAGACTAGTAGAAGTAATTTTTATTGTATTTTAATATGGTCTTATAGATATAATAGTCTGAAGACTTGATTCAAAGGACTAAATAGTTCTGCTTGCCTTTTTTTTTTTTCTAATTTTTTTTTCTTTTTTCTGAAGTCTAAGATGGCAAGATCAAGACAGAGCCTCTGGATCAGGCTGCAGCTCCAGGATAATGATCTCCTACTGCCACACAAATATACAAAGTCTGAAGGAGAAGACATTTCAAAGCAAGAGATATTGATGCTTAAATATTTTCATTTAAGGATTTTATTTGCTGTATAACTTGAAGGGGAATTTGCATCATAAAAACTAGTGTAGAAGAGAAAAGGGTGTCTTTGTACACTACTAATTGTCCTAGCAGTCTCTTTGGGCAATAAAAAAAAAGAACAGGTATTTTTCCCTGTTCATTTTCATTGTGCTACACCACTATTATAACATACAATTACTCTAACTTTCATTAGTAGAAAAGGGAAATCAGAAATTAGAATAACACAGATACTCTGAAGAGCCTTGTGTATAAAGGTCCTTGTGTATAAAGGTCCTTGTGTATAATAAATTGGATGATGAGTTTGACTGCTAGTGGCCATTACTGACCAAAGCTAAGTGATACAACAGAAAATCCTTAAAAGAGACACTCAAAACAAAAAAGACATAGTGTCCAATCCAAACAAGCTTTATTTAAAACAGTCACTGAGGTATGATATAAAATGAACGAGTAGATACAGTAGGCAGAAGGGAAAGGACATGATGAATAAACACTTTTACTGCAAGGACCCAAAGTCACAGCTAGCTGATTTAGAATAAGTTGTATCATCACTGTTTGTTAATATATATGTAGCATATTTCCCCCTTTTCTGGAAAAAGTCATAAGCAGATCAAGAAGTCTTCAATTGCAACCATGTCATAACTGCATCTGTGAATCCATTAAAAATCTTTTCTTAATGTTCTCTAACTGGGAATTGTATTACTTTCTTGCACTTGTCAAAAATGTGACACAAAGTAGTTTCTACTCTGTGACTGAACACATGTGCAAACATTGCTTGCGGAAAAATTACACATATTGCTTGCCATTCACAATAAAAGAGACACCATTGCATTAACTTTTTCTGGAAAGAAAATTTCAAATATATATCTGTCATAGAGAGTAAACACAAGACCTAACCAGCTACAATAAACAGGCATATAAATGTGTGACTTAATTATTTTTCAGTGCTCACCCAACTTTAATTGCACACTCTAACCTCTGGAGATTGGGTAGGCTTCTAGAACAAGATGAATATGTGTGTATGTAAGTGAGGGATATATTTACTGTTTAATGTAAATAATGGGCCCAGTTCTCAAAGAGGTGCAGAACTGGCTAGTAGAGCTTTAAGTTTTGCTGTCTTAAACTATGTAAAGAGCTGCAGCTAAACAGAAATGCACAGATTTATGCATTTGTGTACAAATGCAGAGAACATTCTGGCTCAAGTCACACAAGTTAATGCAAAAAGTAGGGAGGGCAGCAAGACCTGACCCTAGGGCTGAATACACATAAAGTCCAACTGTTCTGCCAACAGCTTTTCATATCTGTGAGGCTCATTAGGTTAAAAATAATGCTGGATTAAAGCAGGCAGTGTGCATTTGAGTCTGAGTTAGTATGTCTGTGAGTTGAACTGAACTGCTTGGGAACTGTGGTGCCTCAGGAAACACCCCTTTTGAGAGTCTTTGCCTCAGATGAGGTGTTTGGAAGTGAGTGGACCTAGAAGGCTGCTGACATCCTGGGAAAAAAAATCTATTCATTTTCGTATTTTGCTTGGGACTTAATAAAGCTTGGAGGTAACTAGAGGTAGGTAAAATTGTTCAGAACTAAGACAGGATTTATGCCTGAAGTTGTAACAATGTGTCAATATGCTTTTAATAATTGAAGATTACCCCTTTAATGTTTATTCCATCTAGCTTCTTTTTGATGTATAACATCACGTCTTCCACAGGTGAAATTCCCATTGTTTTCAAGAAGAGATTTTTCTGATGAAGATGCTGTAAGCAGGCAGTGCTTGTCCATCCAAAAGGCTGCTGGGCGTGTTTAAATTCTAATCAATATATATAGTGAGATACATGGTTGTTTGCAAGCAAGCCATCTCTGTATGCCTAGGCTGCTATGAAACTTTATAGAAAATTAAACAGAAACTGGGCCCTGAGCCCAGGAAAACCAAAACACTGCTGCCGAAACACAGTATACTGAAACATTATACATCTGACATAATACCATGTAGTCTCATTAACATTGTGTTTGCAAAAATCCTTTCCTAGTGATGTTGTTTTTTAAAGCCTCTGCACATTAGTCTTGCTTGTGAAAAAGAATATAAGCCTTTGCTGTAAGTTGTCCTGTGCTGATCTGATTCTGAGGCCTGCAAACCTATGCCTTTTTTCTTACATTTTCCTTATGAAATATACCTAAAATCATCCTTGAAAATAACTTGTTTAAGTGACCACACTGCCGTACCTCAGAAGAAAATGAACAGCAGACCCTACAGGCAGTTCAGCCCCTTCTCCCCAAGGGAGGATCTAAAACGTGTGTTATCTTTCCTTGATGTGCAAATGATTTCCTGGTTCAACAGTGGGTAAGGCCAGCTGCAGGCCCTACCGAGGTTGCACAGGAAAGTTCATGCTATAAGTTTTTTTCAATAAATAATTATGTTCCTTTTGCATGGCTTCTTTGAGGCCTTTGATCGCAAAAATGAAGCCTGTGGTTGTCGCTATTCATTTGGGTTTTTTTCTCTCCTGTTTACAAATCACTGACTCATCACTGTGTGATCCCGAGGGGTGCACAATCTGACAACAGAGTGAATCAGCCTAAACAGAGCCATGTCCTGCTTTGAAAGAGCAGACCGTGCATATTTGGAAACACCTCAGCTTCAAAAAGAAAATTTCTTACATTGCTAAATATTAGAGCCATTGGAAAGGGAGTTGGACCTGTAATAAAGAGCTGACAGTACACACTTCAGGGAGGATTTTGATATTTGTGACTTGGGTTATCTGCAAGCTACTGAGAAATCTTGCAGGAAGCAGATATTTTCAGGTGCATTTGAATATATGGAAACCTGCCATAGTCTGTCACGGAGTGTGAAATGAGATTAAATGGGAATACTGAGTCACGGTGTGGCAGTGGAGGATGCTGAACACAGAACAGTACTATTTAAATAGTGTTGGTGGTAGGCAGGCAGGCAGGCCATGTTTGACACGGTTTGGTTTTACAGGAAGAAAATGTAGTTTTATTTGTGACAACATAATTTAATTCTTGTTTCATCTCATCTGTATATCTCTGCAGGGCCAAAACATAACAGTGAATGTGTAAACCCCAAATTTCTGTCTTGCAGAGCAGTTCACAGAGTTTTAGACTTCAGATCTCCTTTCCTTGTCTCTGACAGTAACATTCACAAGAGTTTCATTTCTAAGTTGTAAATTTTTTCAGTGGCATAGAGTGGATAGATCAACTATGGATCAATTGATCAACTGATCAATCATTTATTGATGTCTCGTGATAATACTAGCTGGAACAGGATGAAAATAATATTCAAACAGGATATCAAAACCTGCTAGGATAGAGGCAGAACACTTAACCAATATAGCACAGCATAGACAATTTCCTAGTGTCTTGCACCTTTTCAATTAATGTATGAATGTTAAGTGAACACAAAGTTCTGTAAAATGCTGCTTATCAGCATATGTATAATTTACAGAACATTTAAATAAGCAGAAATGATAAAAGTGATCCCAGTTTAAAGAACTGGACAAAATGGCAGCTTCTTGAATTAACATTATACATAGGCAAATAAATGTGTAATTAATAGGGAATGGCTATAGAGACTGAACAAAGGAAATTTCATTCTTTAAAGCAAGAAGAGGAAATTCTTTTGCTGCTTATATATTATAAATAAGATTCACACTGGTAAATGAATGCTTTTGTATATGAGTTTTTTTTTAAAGACTGGGGGAATGACATCTGAAAATAAATCCCTGAATGTTTCTGGTATGACTGTATGAAGTGTAGTGACTCAAACTAATCTTACTGTATTTCTTTCAGAAAAGAAGAAGCTTAAAAATGTTCACTTGAAGACTCTGGATGAGATATCTCCAATAAAATCCACTGACCAATGCAAAAATTCTCATTCAGCTTTGTAGCTTGACATTTCAGATACTTTGGGGTTTTTTTCCTGATTCTTCTTTTACAAATAGAAGAATGAAGAACAGTTTTTCAGAGAGAGAGAGACTTAAAAGAACAGAAACTGCATTAAAGCTGTTTTTTAAAATGTCATCTACACCAAATTAATGTAATGAAGCTGTAGGACACACATAGTAATTTCTAGATATCTGCATTCACTGTGCATGCCAGTACTTAGAGCCGTTCACTTTCATATGCTTTTTCTTCATTAACTATGGATTTTTAAATTTTCTTTCTTTAAAAAAACCCACAAAACCAAACCAAACAAACAAAAAAACCCACAACCTAAACCCACTTAAGAATATGAAGAATAAATTCACTCAATATTTTAAGAAAAATGTAAAAAAAGTCAATACAATGAATTAGTGAAGGGAACTTGCAGTTAATATATTTGGCTTTTTTTTTATTTTTCATGAACATCCAGGGAACTCAATGAAGCAGTACAACATGCACAAGCAAAACTAGCCCCTGTTATGTAGACCTTGCACAGCTATGTAGACCTGCCTGCTATAAGCACAGCTTATAGCAGGCAGATGCTGCAGATAAACAGGTGAAGAAAGGTGGAAGAAGCTGTAAAATGATCTCAGCTAACAAAAGTGCAGCCCTGATTACCTGGAAACAGTGAAACAACAACCACAGTTCTCATTATCAAGCCATTTCTGTGTAAAGGTGTGAGTAGGGTTTTTCTGGAGCCTGTCCAGTCTTCTCTGGTTGAACTGCCTGTGGGAGTCATATACTGTTCTTGACTTGCCCACTGAAAAGCTGCTTGTGTCCATGATCCTATGTTGTTTGTCATTCCCTCATCCCTTTGCCTCTGGACTGAGCTGCAGCCCTTGGTGGGTCTGTCAGCCTCAGGCTGTATCCAGACTCACTTCAGCCTTTGCCACGTTCACATGTCCACACTTCTACCTGGCAGCAAAATGAGACTGAAGGTCTCTGTCACCTGCACACAAGTGCTGTTTTGCAAGCCTATTGCTTCAGCAGAATACTATTACATTATCTAATTGCAATCAAGTAATCAGTCAGTCTTCTGGGTTTCCAAATTTGTTCTGTTTTATTAAGCAGAGACAATGCTTTAGGATAAGCTGCAAGGTCTCTCTGTCAATCCAGTAAAGGTTATCTGAGGACATCCAGCAAATGCTTTTGTATCTTTTGACCATGACTGAATTAGCTTGTGAGGCTTTATTTGGTTATTTGGAATACAATGGCAGGACACACTTTTAGCACCTGGAGCTACCTGGTATCACAATATGGCCAGACATATTGAGAGAGCAACCAGGGGTCCCAGACTGTAATGACTCCAGAATTGTTGCACTGAGAAACCCTACAAAAGTTGTGTTTTGATTGAATTTGGTTTTGTTATTAGGCAACTATTTAAAGGTAACTGCTGTTTGGCACACTGTTTCTGCTGGTTACTCAGACACTTGTGTGGTGATGTTTATCCTTTCTAATTGCTAGCCACCATTTGTGACGAACTTGCTCAGAGAAGGATTCACTAGAGAATTTGTTTCATTTCACAGGCTAAAATCACAAGTAGCCTTATTAAAAACCTGAAAAGCTCCTTTTTATTTTTTTTTTTATTTTATAAGTAGACTGTCCAGAGTGGTTCTGTGAAACCCTTTTGCAGGGATTTCAAAAGGGTTTCACATTTTATATCATCAGATATAAAATCCTTCCCATGAATCCTACCTTGCAAATCTGTATTTCTGGCTATTGGATTGCATAGCATAGTCTAACAGATTTAATTTCCTGAACTCTTGTGGAAGTGTTGCAGTTTCTCTTGCAGAGCTTGAATTTGGTTCTCTGCCTTTATGCATTTAACTCATCTCCTGACATTTTTGCAGCAATATCTACCACTTTTACAGTGGTAGAAAAGTGAATATGAATAAATACAGAATTGTGGGGTCCCAAAACCAGATAAAATCTCTCCTTGCTGCTTTATACTAAAGGCAGAAGTCTTCAAAATTAAGAGTAAGTTGCACTTGTGAAGTAGCATGGCTCACTCTTACTGTTCTACCAGTGCCTCAATCTTCTGCTCTGTACCAGCACTTCTTCCTTTAAATAAGTGCACTCATAATAATTTCTTTCTCTTCTTTTTAAAATCTTTTTGCCCAGTCCAGCAACACATACTCTGTTAGCACCCCTTTTACTTTTTGAAAAGTTTAGTCGGGGCCACCTTTCTGCGAAATCCCTCAAGCACTTCTGCCAGCATAATTTTGAGTTGCATAGATTTGCTGCTTCTAGCCAGTGTGCTGCACTCAGAGGGTACATCTCCTTGGTGCTCCTGATAGGATGCTGCCTCTGAAGAGGCATAAATTAGCCAGTGCTGTCACTTTGCTTTGTAAGATTTGTCTAGATTGTATTAGTGTCTCTGCCGGTGGTCTGTCTCCAGCTACACTGAAATGGAAGGGGTCTGGAAGCAACTAGGCATGCTAATCATTTTCCAGGGGAACCAGGTAGGTCGAAGCACTCTCTCCAGGAGAGCTTGCTCAAAAAAGCCCAGTCACAAAAGCATTATTTTCTACATCACTTTCCTGCCTTACTGTTAGATGAACTACCTGAAGGAATCTGTGTGCATTCAGACTAGGTCTTCTACCTAGTCTCTTCTTGGAATATCTAAGTAATGAATAACTGATGATGATGCTGATTATTATTATAATTTAATAATAAATTGGGAAACCTCACTGCCCTGGGGTGTATATTTTTTCTTCTTCTTTTTTTTTTTTTTTTTATTCCATTAGCTTACACCAGTTTCACTAAGCTGTTGAAAACACAGGAGCTATTGGAAACACCAATCTCTATTTTAGTCTAAGAATGGCTTGCTGCCAAGACAGCAAAAAGTTTTAGAAAGTTATTTTACAGCACTTTGAACACATTATTTGAAGCAGTTTTAAGGGAATTTAAACTTCATAATCATATTCTTAAAAATAAAAGATACATTATGGCAAAAAATTAAACTCAATCAAAATTCTATGTTAAATATGAAATTTTAAAAATAAAGAGTATAACTTGACTTCTTTGAATAAAAGTGCACCAGTTACATAAACTAAATCAGACAGGTCAATAAGTCTTCATCTGGGCAGAGAGTAAGCTATAATCCACAAGTTGTATGCGTAGATCTTCAATATTCTATTTTCCCCTCAATTTAATATGTTACTCTGACAAATTTACTTTAAAGAACCGACGAATAAATTATTAGATTCTTTGTAAGCATTTGTTTCATTAAGCTCTGAACTATCTGAAAGCTTCAAAAAATTATTTTTATAAGAAACCCCTGCAATAATATGTTATCTCCATTTTTATAGAAAACTTTCTAAAGTAGAGAGGATATTAAGGGCTTGGTTCTGTTTCCTGAAAACAGGCATTTAGAGGAATCCAGTGAAATCCAGTCATACATATTAGGGTAAAAACCCAACATGCCTGTCTGGATTTGTGTTTTAGGCCTCATGTATTTTAACAACCATTAAATGTATATAGACTACTGAAACCCAGTCCCAAGTGTCCTTTAATTTGAGTTCCCAACCTGGGAAATACCTATGACAGAGTTTTATAGAGCTGTTTGAATCATAATGGCCCTTAATGTGTGCTCATTGCAGCTTCTGTTGGTGCTGGCTGCAGATATGAGTACTGAGAGACAGGTCTTCAGATCTTCCAGGTGGGCATCCAGAATTGTTTGTCCATGAGCATGTTGATCTCCCAGCTAGACCCCAGATGGTCCTTTGACACCAGCAGACTAAAGGACATCCTTCTCAGGAATCTGCTTAAGAGTGACCTGAACCCAGAGACACCTGAGCTCTTCAGGCTGTGCTTTGTGAGGCTCATTGAGGAACAGTTCCACAGAGTCACTGCCCATCCCGAGCCTCAGACTGTAGTGCTGTCAGGATGTGAGGACTGCTCTTGCCCTTTTTGCAGAAGCAGGTTTCTTAGATCTTCTCAGAAATCGTCAAAAAGACAGCTACTGCCACAGCCTGGAAGGCACCACCAGCTCTGACTATCCTTGCATACTCTCTGGGGCTTCTCTCACCCTTCCAGGCCCCAGGCCCCCATTTCAGCCTGTGTCCCAGCAACGCTGCAGCAGGGCCCGTCTCCAGCACCCCACGGCCCTGCTGGGCCAAGGTCCCCACTGAGCTAGACTCCAGCCTACATCTAGCTTCCTGCCTCAGCCTTGGACCTCATCTTTTGCTATGGACCTGCCCTGTTGTGTACAACAGCAGTTTCCCTGCATCTTGTCCTTTGCTGTACCCTCAGAGACACAGAGTAAAATAGAACATCTGGCCAGATCCCTGTATTAGGAGTGATAGAACCTTCAAAAAATATTTGTACTTATGCTGAGGGTTTTTTGTTTGCTGGTTTTGTTATTTGGCACAGCCTGAGTATTGTTCAGTTCAAGACAGTAATTCATCCTTTTTTTTTCCACATAAATGTCATCAGGAAAGTAGGAAATATGCCCAAGAAGCATACAGAGAGCTATTACCTTCTATATATAAGACTAAGGTGCTTTCTGGTATGGGTGTGCCCTGACTCATCAGCTGAAACAATGAGCCTTTCCATGACATTGTTAGTATAGGAGCAATTAAACAATGAAGGAGTGTGTGTGTACACATTAGTATGATCTAAGACATTGATTTCTATACCTTTAGAAATGGTAGTACATCTAAGGCAACCATATCTTCACTGTGTAGTCTCTGAGAACTGAGTTCCCATATGAGAAGTGCATGCCTGGGTGAAAGAGCCTTTTTCAGTCATCCAGTAAGACTCGATCACTTTTCACTTTCCATTTTAAAGGGAAGGTCTTAGACATTTATTCCAAAGGCGTCTCAAGGCTGTGAAACCCAGAGGAGATCCTCAAAGATAGTTTTCTACAGTTCAAAATAAAATATCTGTTTTGTAAAAAGAAGTAGGATATAAGAAAGGCAACTGTTGCCTTTCTGTATCTTTCCTTAAGAGATTTAGTTCCCTCCTCATACAGGGGATGCAAATGTATAAGATGCTGTGAAGCCATGAGTTGGAGGCAGGATGCTGAAATGTTAGGAGATATGAAATGATACTGTTATGTTTAAATCCCACCTGTGAACTAGGATGATGATGGCACACATTTGCCTTTCTGAGAACCAAGCAAGCCTGTTGAATACCTGAGAGAGCCTCATAGTAACCTGTGCTGTTATACAGTACAGTCATCAGGTAGTATGTGTGCCCATGCAGCTTAACTGAGGTTGAACAGATCATGTGCGCTCTCAGACAGTCTAACGGAAAAATCTCATAATACTTGAAATAATATTTCACTAAATACAATATTTGACAAAAGTAAAATATTGGAAGGAGGAGTAGCAGACTCTAAACATACCATCTTAGTCAAGAGATGGTTACTTCACCAACTTCATGCTTTTGTCTGATTATTGATAGGCATACACATGGTGCAGGGTTTGGGAATTTTTACAAAGGTGCCATTTTGTGCTTTAATTAAAATCTTTACTGGCAGATTTGTCCACTCTACAGCAACGGAACACACTTTCACAAATGGTGGTAAAGAGTGATGTACAACAACCAGAAGCGTAAACTGCAGGATGTTAAGTGCCAAGGAGTAAGGACAAACAGGACTTGGGGGCCACTGAAGGCAGAGGTGACCTGTGCTACATCACAGATATACTTTAGATGGTTCTAATTAAGAAAGAATGGGGCAGGAAGGGTTGTGGTCTATGCATATACAGCTTGAATATTATGCTTGAGTGGATGCTTGTGTAACTCTCAATGAAAGATTACAATTAATCATTAGGGCTCATTACAAATGTTTCCTTAATTTAAGATGTAGCCATTTTGCAGAGGGAGATGTCAAATCTCACCTCCAGGGTGCTCTCTCGGGGTTGTAACCTGTGTTTGATCACTAATCATTTTGAGGCTGTCAGCTCTGTGCACCCTGGATATCATTTCTGTCTTCAGTCTAATTTTATTTTTTTTCCTGCTCAAGCTCCCTATGGCATCATCTTCCAATTTTTTCCTCAGTAGCTTTTTTTTTTCATGTTCTTGCCTGCATCTCTCTGGCTTCTAGAGCAGCGACAGAGCTTAGAGTTGAATGACAAATGACATCCAGGGCAATGTGCATGTTTAGAGAGAGAGTAAGGAGGTCTGATAGTGCTTGATACAAAGGGATTTTTACTTTCATAGAATGGAAAGGCACAATGCATGTATCTTCCTCTGAGAGATGTGGGCCTCAAATATTATAGTATTAGCAAAAACGCTTGTATAACCAAAATACTACATTTTCTTTGCAACACTAACAATTGGCTCTAAAATGCAAAACTGTTTCCGAGCATGCTGGTTTCTTTGTGCTGAAGTTCTTAAAGGATGAACTGCAGCAATTGCTCTGATGCTACTGATAGCTACAAGGAAGGACTTAATTTTTTTATTCATAAATATAATTAAACTCTCATTTATAAACATCATCCTTTCAAGATATAAAGTACCCAATCAGGCCAAAGCAATCAGAATTCCTACATTGTTGTGTTTTTAGTATAAATTCATTATGACTGTCTGCATATTCTCAATCTTATGGTTGCCATTAAACGGTATTAATGAGAACAGGACACTGAGCCAATCTTAGCAACAGCAGCTGTACCAACAAAATTCTCTCCTGAGGAATATTGATTTCCCTTCTTGGATGTGCTTAAACAAAGGCCAGTATTGCAGACATCTTAACTTGCGAGTGCTTTAGTCTCCTGAACATTACTATATCACTGCTTTTTATTTATAAGGGAGAATTATTCTGCACTTTGACAGAGGTGTGGCCTGAGATGAATAGACTTCATGGTTTACTTGATTTTGGCTAACATATGCACATAAACAGGATTAACCATTTTTTCAAAAATATGTTTTTATAAACAGAATATTTCAATAATAATGCTTTTGACATTTAAAAATCAATGAAGCAGTGGTAGGGAAGAAAGGAGATCAAAGACGATCAAATATTGCTGAACTCATAGTAGTGGAAATTGGTCTCTTTTGCATTAAAAATGTGTGACATTTCTGCAAAAGCTTCAGAGAGAAGATCAAAATGGATGCTTGGGTTTCTCAGTGCTTGCTGCAGGAGATGTTCTGTCACTTGTGGGTATGTTTAAAGATTGCTAGAGAGCTGGGCAAATACAGTGGAGCAAAAATTTGTAGCTCTTCTTGAAAATGCAGTCTATGCATTTGTCTTCCTGGCATTTGCTACACTCCATCCTCTATGTACAGTGTGAGCATGTACTGTTTGATTTGATAAAAACTTCATGAAACCGAAAAATGCCCTTGGTGTTGATGTGAATTAATATCTGTTCTTCAGAAGTCTGATGTGCTTCTTCACAGGTATTGACAGGTGATATCCGCAGGCAAATTACTCGGTGAATGAAAAGAAGTCTGGAGATGTTCTAAAGGGAGTTCATCATCAGAATAGGGACACTTAGGTGTGCTCATTCTGGTAGACGTTGATTAAAACAACAGAGAAAAAGTTGGTTCTTCTTGCTGAACTAAGGAGGATCAAAGTTCAGATCCATAATTAAAATGTGTAGCAAAAAAGTCAGATTGAGAAGTGTCTGCCAAAGCAAACGCAAAGCTAAAGTGATAGTCTTAGGTTATGTCTTGCAGTTTCAGGAGGGACGTGCTTGTTGCAATTCATGTGCTGAATTATTCTCATCCAAAGAGGCCATTTGAGCTCTCTGGCAGCAGGTTAAATACATGGTCAGAAGGAACACCACTGCTAGAGGGAGGGCACAGAGAAAGCTGTGTCATTTGTCAAATGCCCTGGTAGACAGGATGCAGATGGCGAGGACAAAGTGCAGCTGGTTAAGATCATGCGTTCAGAACTTCAGCACAGGTTCAAAGGGGTCACTCGAGTGATGGAAGATCATGATTAGGTTCATGGTAGATGCTGATCATTTTGTAACTTTGCTTTTTATTTTGTTAAAGAATGCTTGTTTCTATACCCAAGGTTGTGGGGAAGGAGGCTTAGGGTTTCTTACCTTTGCAGCTGTGTGCTGGGTCGTGTGGAGCCTTCTGGAGGGAAGGGGCTACTGACCCTCCAAAGGGAGCAACTGTGCATAGCTGAGGGGCAACCTTGCTGAGAGTGAAGTAGGGCAGGCAGAGAATGTGGAAGATGACAAAGAACCAGAGCCTGCAGCAGAACAGACAGTAGAAGACAGCTGGGAAAAATAGGGAGCAGAAAAAGCCAAGTCCCAAGGGTCATGAGATTTTTTTCCCTCCAAGACACCCAGAGGGAACCGTGCAAACTTCAGTACTGTGCAAATCTCAGTCTCGTCCAAAAAAACAACTGAGTTATTGAACTAAGAGCCGGCCTAGAGCCAAAGGATTTCACTACAAGGACACAGTGGACAAGGGGGGCTCATTTATAAAGTATTTTTATTTATAATCTGTCTCCTTCTAAGCTTTCTCTGTTTTAAAAAGTTTATTCTTGTTCATGTTATGATGCAGCCTGGCTCTGGAGATTGCAAAGCCCATCATGGCTCTTGGGCCTCTTGCTCTGAGAAATAGGTGTTGACAGACTGACCTCGGGGTACTGGCAAACTTGGGGTGCCTTCACAGCTAAGCAATTCTTAGTGACATGCATGCAGGCCATCTTCAGAAGGGGCAGAATATCAGACAAGGAAAGAAAGAATTAATTTTGTTAAGGTTGTATGTGCATATTGCTGGGTTACCAACTGTTACTGATTCAAGTATATGATTACTTAATTTGATCTTAAATTTGACAGATTTTTTTTTTCTTCTTAATATGTCTCCCCCTGTTTCATCTGCACAACTTTCTCAACATCCTGTCAGTATACAATAGACAGATCAATTTTAAATAGAGGTTCAGGTCTGGATTCTAAATAGATCCCTTCTTGTGATGACTTGAACCCGGGCCTTTATTTACTTTCTATAAAGATCTAGGCCAAGGACTACTGACACCACTGGGCTTCCATTTAGGACACAGTTTATTATTCTGCAAATGCAATGATGGAAGGCAGTAATGATAACTTTATGGTTATTTTATTAATGAATGAAATACTGGCTCTGACATTAAGTACTGAGTTTCCTAGAGTTAGTTTATGTTGCAAGAACAGTCTGATTTTTTTTTTTCCATCAAATCACTTAAATGTTAAACACTGATTCCCCAACTTTTTCTTTATAATAAACAGAAACTTGTGTGATGTCTTGTGTTTTCCTGTCTGTTTGGCTACAGAACAGCAATTTTGGTTTTGGGTTTTTTGTTTTTGTTTTTGTTTTTGTTTTTGTTTTTGGTTTTGGTTTTGGTTTTGGTTTTGGTTTTGGTTTTGTTTTTGGTTACAGTTTTCAATACATGATTTTTCTGCAGTTTTGTAAGTTTGGTTTAGTTATTTGCTTCTGATTCACATGGGTGAAATAAATGTAATGTACCATTATTTTAAGTTTTAAGAAGAGTGTGAAGACATAAATCTATTAGGAAGATTAATGAAGTGAATACAGGTAGGAGTAAAAGTAGCTGGTGGTTCTGTTACATTTTATGAGAAGGAAGTAAAGAGCTATAAATTATAGATGAATTTGTGATAATTTCAGAGAGGCACAATACACGTTTGTCAGTTGATTTACCCAAATACCTGTGCAAAACCCACAAACAAAACCTCCAAATAATGTCAACACTCATGAGATCATTCTTTCCACAGCAATTAATGAGCTGGCATATAGAGCTAGCCAGTGGATGGGGTTAGCACGGCATAATGACATGTCCTAGGCAGTTAAATCCAACAGTTAATGGATGCTATCTAGTGCTTTCTGATTGAGAAGCTCTGGGCTTCATGTCTGCTAGTGCAGTGAACCCAGAGGTAGACAATCGTGTCTACCTCTGGGTTCACTGCATGTGAACCCAGTATGTCAGTGACATCTGAAACACCCTGAGTGCATCACAGTGCAACACATATCCCTTGCTGCTTTATTCACATTTCCAGATTCCAATTGGGAAGGGCTTAAAACTCTGCAATGCACCCTCTGAATTAATATTTCCATAAAACACTCCAATGACTAGTTTTTCCTGTACTACCAACCTTTAAGCCTTTTCATTCTCCCTGCTTACCAGTGAGATGAGTTTTTACAAGACCAGCCCTCTAAAAACAAGAAGTAAATGCTGCAATATCTGAAATAATTGTTACACCTTTTCCAGGACATCCCATGTCACAACAGTGGCAATGTCGCCTGAAATGCATTCTGCCTTTGCAGACATGACAAAATTCCTGCACCTGTAATCTACATATTTTAAGAAATCAATACTTTTCATTAAAGAGGGGTCATTAATTCCTTTTATACAGAAATCTGCTGAAATATGTCATAGGATTTTACTTGAAGAAAATTAAAATGTGTCAGTGCATCTGTAGATGTTTGTGAATCCAGTCACTAGCCCCATGAAGGACTTTATAGGCAACTCTCAGAGCTGATATTTAGTCATTTCACTCAAATAATTGTGTCTGTTCCAGATTTTACCTTCTCCAGCATTTAAATCATACAGTAAAATATTTAAAAACATTATACTGAAGAAAAGGAGTGTGATTATGTTATTTTCATTAGAGTACTTTGTGTTCTGGAGCATGTTTTGGATGTTTTTTTATATGAAAAGCATGAACTCAGCCATAACTCTCATTTTACTTTGGAAGAATGAATTCGGTGTTATGAAAATTTGAAAGGGTTGTCTGTTCTGGAGTCTATTTATACACATAATCAACTCTCTGTATCTCTCTACAGTCAGTTCATTTTTTCTTTTCTTTCTTTTCCTAATCTTTCCTTATTCTCCATTCAAGTATAGTCTATATGCCCATGAATACTCTCAGTTCTGTGGGGTGTTAAACCTCTTTCTTATTTTCCCCCTAGAACTGTGTACATCTATAAATACTTATTTCTATTTCTGTGCTTAGGAGTTGCCACACTGGACCAGATATGGTCCGTTTTAGACAGCTACCGGTGTTAGATGCTTCAGAAGACAGGAATCCCGGAGCATACAGGCAGAGTATAGGTTGTCTGCCCCTCCCTTCCTTATTGAAATTTGTCAGTCCCTTTCTAGAGGTTAGGAAAGGGAGTAAGTCCAGAGGAAAAATCTAAAACCTCTTCTACCTTTCACATATGCTCACTCTAGTAATGAATTTATATATAAATGCCTCAAGACTCTGAAATCACAAGAGATATGCTACTCACATTCCTTCTCTTGCAAAAAAGATAGATGTTGCTAGTGTATATTGTCAAAGTTATAGGCTGGTACATGGAATTCTTGCATATTTTTAGACCTGCAATGACAACAGTTGTTTTGCTTTTCACAGGAAAATGCCATTCAAATAAACCTAAAGCTTTTTTACCAGGACTGATAAATCAGTATTATTGGGATGGTCTTCCTCTTCTCTGTTACATTTTTACCTCTAGTCATATGTCATCTGTCATGACCACCCAAGGTGAATGAAAAATAAGACACGTCTGGACAGAAGAAATATTTGTACCTGAGGTTAGAGAAACACAAATTCCTATATTTCTACTAGTGCTATGTATATAGGTGGTCTGGTTTTGTCTGCAGTTCCTTGAAATTTCTATACTACTATTATTTCTTTTATCAAGTTTTGACTTCAGAGGCAGTGGAGAGGGGAAGTTTAGAGTGAGTGGTGATTACTCCTCCTGTGGGAGAGACTGGGAAGAGCTTTTCAGATGGCTAAGGGAAGGAGGGAGAATTGATCCAGGGATTTACCCTACAGGAAAGAAAAAGAAAAACAGAAAAAAAAAAAAAAAAGGAAAATAAATGTGTAAAAAACATTTGGCCATGTCACAAATCTACATTCATGTTTCTGATAACAAACTTAGAAATATCTCTTGCAAGTCAG
This sequence comes from Heliornis fulica, assembly GCA_013399135.1. NCBI lineage: Eukaryota > Metazoa > Chordata > Aves > Gruiformes > Heliornithidae > Heliornis > Heliornis fulica. The sequence continues at coordinate 212,138 of VXBZ01005714.1, read as the reverse complement.
TGACTTTCTAACTTGTTTGTTTTGTAGACCACTGGACATTTTCTCAATTTCCTTTTTTTGTAAATATCTTTTCTAAGAGAACCTTTTAAAACATCAGAAACATAAATGGCTGCATAGCATCTGCAGCTTTCCTTTTGTTAATCACATCTCTTGGGCTTCTTTGGGGACCCATAGACCCCATGAGTGAAGATTAAAAAGTACTGTAGAAGCAGAGTACTAGGCCTGATCTGACTCTTTGTTCCACGCAATTTTATTTCTTCTTTAATGGATTTTCTGTAGCCATGATTGAGGCCTTGGCAAAACTATGTACATGCAAAAGGAGGCTGAGGTTTGGGGTCCTAAGGAGTAAACTATTGGCAACTTATCTCATTATAAGAATATGAAGAATAATCTTGCTCAGTTGATAGATCTAACATCTAACTCACATGATTTTTTTTTAAAAAGTGCATTTCTTCATGATTCGATTTGGGCACACTGGCACCAATATGACTGAGAAATTCTGCATCGGTACAATGCAGTACATATGTACTGCAGACTTGCAGTACATAAGTGTAAACTTGCATTTTCCCAGAGAAGTTTTAAGGATAGAGAAATATTTATTGTAGATTTTCAATCAATGGGTTTCTATAATTCAAAGAGTTAATAAAATAGTTCCTGTACATAATTGGCCATTGTCCTTGTTTATGGCCTTAAGGCCTATGTCCTCATCTCTATAAAGAAAAAAATTAAGCATGGAAATGTATTAATAGATTACATGATGTTCATGGACGAAATGGACTGATCTCTGTGTAGTCAGACCATTTAGTTGCACTGAGTTGCTGCATTGATCTGTGGCTAATGAGGGGTCCGATTTTTTTTTTTTTTTAGAAAGACGGGTAGGGTTAAACTGAAGATATTTTCCTCAATTTTTCAATTATAATATATTTCAATATTTCAATTTTCATTGTTGTTAGGAGAAGAAACTGAGCCTTACCCATGAACTGGAAGGCATGTCTGTTGGCTGCTATTGCGCCTTGGGACTAACTCAAGGACTCTGAGACAGCTGTAGTGTTTGTGTGTCTGGTGCATACTCTTGAAGAGATATGGTTCAAATTCTGTCAGCTCACAGCCCACAATCCAGACATTGGACAGGACATTTCAGCTACAGCTTTTAATGAAAACCTCATCATTCATGGGTCAGCTATGCACAAAGCGTGGCATAGTCTTTGGCTACTGGAAGGCAGTATTTTCTCCAGAGAACCTAAATTCAGATTGAAATTCTGTAGGAAGTAGCAGCTATCTCAGAATATGAGATAAATTTGCAAGTTCAACCAGTTCAGTAGGCCATGCTGGTAAAATAACTCACCAATAACTTTGTATATAACAGGTTAATGAGGGAAATCTGTATATTTTAACATCATTCTTTTTGATGGTGATGGAAAGTACAAGGATGAAAACAGATTAACGGGTTTATACATAGCAAAGTTCTGCTTTTCACTTAAGTGGAAGTTGGTGCTTATTTTACCTAGACTAACATGTTTTTCTTACCAAGTGCTTTTTCTGAAAATCAAATAATTATATGCCCATAGGATTCTGAGTATCATTTGTCATGCAGTTTTTCTCTTGTTACTAGGTATTAGACAAACCAAAAACAGATGTATGAGGAGAGGCTGAAGTCCCTTGGTTTGTTCAGCCTGGAGAAGAGGATGTTGAGGGGAGACCTCATCATGGTCTATGGCTTCCTGATGAGGGGGAATAAAGGGGTAGGTGCTAATCTCATCTCTTTAGTGACCAGTGATAGAACCCAAGGGAACGGTATGAAGCTGAGACAAGGGAGGTTTGGCTTGGACATTAGGAAGAGACTCTACTGGAACAGGCTCCCAGGGAAGTGTACTCCCAGTACTGAGCTTGTCTGAGTTCAAGGAGCTTCTGGACAATGCAGTCAGTAACATGTTCTGACTTGGCTGGCCCTGTGTGGAGCCAGGAGTTGGGCTTGATGATCCTTATGGGTCCCTTCCAACTCAGGAGATTCTATGGTTCTGTGAAAACCTCCAGGGCTCTTTCAAATCTATCCAGGTTAAGTTAGCTGAGGCCACATCCATTTGTTGGAAATAAGAGAATCACCTCCTCTCCTGCTGCTTGGAGCCAGCATGGAATGGTGGCTACCCTAATGAGCCAACTGTAAAAGAAAACAAAGAAATAGAAGAGTTTTCTAAAATCCGTCACTGAAATGCCATCTGCAAGGCAAGTATTTCTACCATGTGTAGCTTCATGGGGGCTACTGCATCTTGTGGATGTTACCATTGACATATTCCTAATTCTTCTTATCAGAGATCATATGTAAAATATTGAACATATATTTTTGATGTATTTCAGTAATAGACATAAAAAGCATTCTTTTACTACATGTTGATGTTGCATCTGACAAATGAAAGAATTTCCTCCCTTGGTTTCCTTTTCTGTGGCAGAATCAAAGGAGGACTGCTCACCTGTTGGGGGCAGCCATAGCCCTTGGTCTGACAAGAAGGCTCACAACACCAAAAAGGATGACGGTCAAACAACAAAAACATAGCTAAAATCACCTATTTTAGGATATCAAATATGTACCCCTAACTGATGTCTTTTTCCTATCCTACGAATGGCTAATGGGAATGGACCTGTGACAGAAAAAACAATTTCAGTGACATCAAGTTCCTGCTTACTACAGGGGGGTTGACTAGATAACGTTTAAAAGTCCCTTCCAACCTAACACGTTCTATGATCCTATGATTCTATGTTCATGGTATTTAAAGAAAAATTAGTTCAGGAAGGAGTTCCCATGACAACAAAATGTCTCATACAAGTTCTTCAAAACATATTACTATGCAATAAATTACATCTCAATAAATTTGTCATTCTGTTGAATGACTTAAAATGAATTTTTTTTTGTTGTTGAAAATTAAAAATAACAGATTTTTTTTTAAAAACTGGATTGAAATCAGTTTTTTATTTTCTCTTGGTAGTTGTTATCAAAGTTGGGGGATTTTTTTGGTCTCTATATGTTCTTTTTTTCTTCAGAAACAGCAAACAGAACTGTATCCTAGCCAGCAGTGGATATAGCTTTCAAAACCAACACCATTTACATTATTTCCTAACTAAAATTATAAAGATGCACCAAACCTCCCCTCAGACCTGTAAAATCTTGGGCAAAATCAAACAAAACAACTAAAGACTAAAGGAAAACAAAAACTCTAGTTGCTGAAATTTATGAGAATGCTGGTCTTCTAGCAATAAATTGGCTTGCTCCACATTTCTCTTTCCAAAAGCTAGTTGCTATGAACCCCAAAGAAAGAAGGGAGAGAGGAAGAGGTATCACAAAGATTAGGTGACACAGGCAACCTTCTCTCTGGAGAGTGGAACCATGCTGATCTGCCACCAGAGAGCAGAGAGTCCACTCCTTTGGACTTAAAAAAAAAAAACCAAAACAAACAAACACACTTCTAATTCTTGAAATAAAAGAAATGTTTTATTACTTCACAAAGTAAGCAAAGAAGACTCTAATTGATGTGATAATGATAGAGGAGACAGCTGAAATGTTCTTTGTGCTGTAATTTTTAACTTCTCTTCCATAATTGGAAAGACTGCAGTTTGCCCATAGACCATTGCCAGCATTTGACATGCTTAAACTTGAATTCTAGAAAAGAAATCTGTCCTCCAAGATGACCTGATAAAGGATATTAAAAGCAAAAGTTTGAAGCCTTATTTTTTTTTCATGTACAATAAATCTTTGAGGATCATTTTGCTGTTTATTTTAATAACTTAATGCTTAGGTTGACCTCCCTGAGTTTTATACAAACAGATTACAAATAAACATGGGGGGATTGCTCATATCTGTTGTTTGTACCCGTCTATTGAGTCTATAATATTAATATTTCTGCGATGAAAAAATATCTTTCAGTATTTAACTTAAGAGAAAAAGGAACTGGCAGTGTTCCAACAACCATAAATAATAAAATTGGATTATTATACTACAATTAATGCTGAAAATATGTTCTCAACTAGGCACATTTCATTATTCTCTTGGTTGACACATTCATGCAAAGAGAGAGAGCGAGCATATAATTCATCCCAGATCATGAATAAGTAGTAGTTGAGATAACATGCTGCAAGGAATCCAGCTATAGATTTTATAACGTTACTGGGGTATTTCTGAATAAACTGACCTATCTATAGAAATATGTTCCTGTGGTTATCTTTATGACTGTAAAGTTATAGACAAACTGTGCAAATATGCCTAGGCTTGTACTGAAAACTTGCTGCTAACCGATTTCAATTCTGAGAAGATCTCTTTGTGCAGTTAATTAAGGAATGGAGCCACTTTAAGTAATGTCTGCCTTTCACACGCTTTATCTATAAAGATAATTGGGTTTTCAGTTATTGTTTTGTTTGTTTGCTTTTTCCAATGATTACCTGCAAAGTTTTTCTTGAAGCTTCTTGATATTTCTGCTGCAAATACAGTTGGTGCTTGTCTGGAAAGTTTGGAGTAGAAAGAAGACTATGCTAAATGTTCAAAAGCAAGATGAGAATATTAAATAAATCATAACTCTAGACACACTCTAATGAATAACTATTACTTCCCTCCTAATTCCACATTCTATGAAAGGATAACATTTTTCACATTGTTCTACAACCTAATTTTTACTTTTCGGTGGGGGAACTAAAAAGACAAAATCAAAATCTTTGATTTTGTAAACAGTGAAATAAAATATTTACTTTTCTGACATTTTTGAGAATAAAATATTGTCAAAATGTGTCCCATATTTATTGATATACAATTAGCCTGGAATTATATTATATATTATATATGTGTGGGGGGTGTGTGCATATATATATATATATATTTATATATAAAATCCTTTCCTTCCCCTTTTCTCACGTAACAGCATTCAACCATAGAGAGGAGAAGCTCTGAAAAAAATACAAATTAAATCCAAAAGGGAATAAATTAGAGATACACGAACTGTCGAGGATATTTAAGGCTTCTGTGAGTGTTAATAAGTGTAAATGAATCCATGGATGAATCTGTATGTAAATTGTTCTGTAGTTCAGTGGGAGATAGAGAGAGCAATGTGGAGTGGTCACGGTGCTAATGCCATTTCCTGAGCAGCTCTTTCACAGGCGAGGCAAATGCATTGTAGGTTCTTCAAAAGCAACAGGTGTGGTACTTTTAGTAGCTGTGCTTTTCTCTGCCCTAGCCAGCTGAGAACATGTGGATCCAGTGCAGCATCATGTCTACTAGGGCAGTTCACTCTGTTTTAATGTAGTGTGGTTGCAATGAAAAGACCAAGTTGTGAATGGTGTAAGGACCTTAGGAACCTTTTGATCTCCCTCTTGTGAAAAAAATGTTGGAAGGAAGCAATGTTATTTGTCTATTTTTTAAAATCTTTGGAGCTTCCAAATTAACTAAACCAAAGAGAACTGCTAAAGTTAAGCACTAAAGTCACCACTAGCCATATATGCTTTGTTTCCAAAGTAGTGATTGTTTTAAAAAATTCATGCTGCAAAATCAGCCAGTTCCAATTCCCTTTTTTACTAGTATTTTTTCTTTTCCTCTGGTGAATATGGTAGTGTTGCTTTAGCTTGTCAGCATTTTTTCATCATTAACAGTCACCAAAGTTTGGCAGGTTTTCTGCCTCTTGCCTGTACCTTATCTGTACCTGCATATACCACTACTGCTGTTGAATAATAAAGCTCATGAAAATGGAATACAATCATGTTGCATTTTTTTCTGATACTTACTTCACCATTAATGGCCAGGTATGAAGTGCTTTGCACTTTCTCCAAGTTTAAGTTGATTTGGAATTTATATTTGGTAAGTAATCATGAGAAGGAGGGTCACTGATCCAGACAGTTCAGCTTGCTCCATAACATCAAACCTTATGGTTACTGATGGAGTTTCTCTATTCAAAAACAATTTTGGAAATCACATTGACTTTAAATGAAAGCAAGATAAAATAGCCACAGGCATCCACACTCATACATGCGCCAGCCATTTAACTGCCTGTGGGTGACCTCTTGTTTACACAGGATTCATGATTACTAGTTTTATTCTTAAGCATGCTGAAGTGTCTTGGGAGACTTTTTATTTTATTTTATTCTGCTTGAAGCTTTTGCTTTTTATTGCCTACATTTACCTGCTCACTGTTGAAACAGTAAATAAAAGGGGTATATTAGAGCAATGCATTCAACAATGATGGACAGTAGATCCTTGAATGCCTTTGCTTGCTAATTTAGTGATAACTAAAAAATACTGTAAAAAGACGTAATTGTCTTTTACCTGGCTGTTGCATCACTGCTATTTTAAAGTATTTGCTACCTGTCTCCATATGCCTGCATACATTATACAAGAGTTGTTGGTGAAATAAAGTTTGAAAACTTTTTTCACTTGAAAACAACCCCTTCAGATCTCAAATCCTAAGACATTCTTCTACTGACCTTTCACTGAGGTCAATCAGATTTCTGACATTGACCACAGTGAAAGAAAATGGTCTGGGCTTTCATAAATCACTCCCGCCTTTGCTGAGATAGTCACATTTAGGATAAAAAACTACTATATCCTTACACTCAAAAGACACATGCTGATTTGGAGTAGAGGAGTTCAAACTAAAATAGGAATAGAGAGATCTTTAGACTGGAACGGATGAGCCCCAGAGGCAAATGAGAAGGCATGATTGCTAAAATTGTGGTATCAATTTAACTAAAAGGAATTTCCATTTATATTTATCTGAATGTCTGTGCTGTAATGTATGGTGTTACAAGGCGTGTCATGAAAGGCTGCTACTAAGCTAAAAAAAATCAGTTAAAATGACTAGGAGGCAACAGTTCTGTGATTAAATATATGCTTAAAATATTGACAAGAATAAATCCAGACCATTCTTTTGGAGTATTCATTCTTCATTTTGGAGTTTAACTTTCATTGAACAAAGTGAGAGGCAAGTGAAACTGAAAAATGTCTAACAGTTACAAATAAAATTCCTCTTCTGTTGAAGTAGTTCTTGTTTTATCAACTTAGAAACAATGCTTGGCATATTTTAGGAGATTTTTTTGTAATAATTAAGTTTTGCAAAAGGTCACCAGTGAAGTACAATAAACAAAAGTGATTCTTCTCTCCAAATTATAGTACTTTCTCATTTTTCTTTAATAAGACTCTTAAACAGCCTTTTTGGTGATCCTGTTGCTACTCTTGTAGATCCTTCAAAGATAGAAAATGTGTAGCCCTACTTCTATAAGGGGAACTTTGGAATCCATACCGATTAAGTGCCTTTTCTGAGCTACTTAACTTCCTTCCCCCTTCTATTGATTTACAATCCAGCAGTGTTAAACATCCACAGAAAAAAAAAACAACTAGGCTACATGTTTTAGTAACATTTCTGCTCATGTTGCTCCCTTTTGCAGTCCTTGGTAGTTATTTTTTCACTTCCCGCTCCAAGCCATTGTGGGCTGTTAACATCTCTATGTTTATTTTATAGATGGCTATTATTCAAAGTAGGACAAGATGTTTAATCTCTGTGTTATCAGTAAATGCTTGTAAAATGCTTTTAGACACAATTTTTTGGGAAACCATTAGGCAAATGTCCTACCAAATATTTAAGCACAGGTATTTTTAAGCCTTTTTATAGATGAATATACAAGAAGAATGTGAATTATGCCCTTAAAAGAAGCCAAAATGTAATACATGGGAACAAAAGCTAGAGCTTCTCTAGCTGAAGTTTAACCTCTTTGTTTACTGTTAGGAAGGATAACCAGGCAATTGAGGGGAACTGGGGAGGACCTAGTCAGATATCTTTCTTAAGAGGAGAAGTTGAGGGTAGTAGATATATTTCTTTAATTTCTATTTTCGTCAGGAACACTCACAGTTTTGGATCTCTTATCAATTTCCCTGGTAAGAAGTCAACACGTGTTTTTCAGGATCACAGGATCTCTTCCTATGCTTTCCCCACCTGCTGGTAAATCTCCGTTTTTCTGTCAATACTTGCAAGAGTTCAAAGTTACTTGGCTGGTTAACCTGGATTAACTAATTATTACCCTCTGCTGTTCTTCTCCAGACAGTCTGGTTTTTATTTCCTCCTTAATCCAGCACAGTTGAATGAATTTGGGCTAAAGATGATTTAGAAAAATATTTATACAGGAGAATGGAAGGTATTAACCTCAGAGTGCTTGGAGATGGCCCAGAGCTGTAAGGAGGAGAGGTAAACTGTTAATCCAGATCAGTTTATAGCTGAGCAGGACATAAACTTTCTGTTTTTGTTTTTTTTTCAGCCTGTAAAACCCATCTCTATCTACCCATGAACCAATGTGGCTTCTATTTTCTCTTGGTTAATTAGCATTTGTTCAGGCCTTCTCCTGTGGTCCAGTGACTGAACAATGGGTTCTTTTGTTCCAGCTCTCCTCTTTTACACTGAAGGTTTAATTATTTCACCCAGTTAGCCAACATGCTATTTAGTTTTAGAGAAGTTTGCAGTTGCCCATAGGTCAAGGACAGTCTTGCTGACAGACACCAACCACCTTCAACATAAGAATGCTTAATAGACTGGAACACATTATGTCTGAATCTGTGAGATTTGTGAAAAATTCAGTCTCCTGTGCCTGGAGAAGTGTTTAATAGCAGAAGTGTTAGGAGAATTAGGTTTGGTTTTGTCCATGTCTTAAAACACATCCTCACCAAATACGGCGCCGAGAATACTTCTGGAGTACTATGTGTTTCAGTGAGGCTAAAAGAATTGCTGATGTACATCAAGAGCTAGATTTTAGTTTTTGGTGTAGTGCAGTCATAAGCTCTACTTGTTAATGGTTAATTTTTAGCAGTGCATTGCAAGAATGCTGTGTTTAGAAGAAATTTTGGTTTTGTTTTTCAATCTTAAAAATTAAAAAGAGGCAAACATCCTAGAGTCAGAATTCCAAGGGTGTTTACTCCCATAGAGTATGTCATCATTCCTCTTCAAAATAGCTGGAGCAGGCTTATGAACATTTACTATCCCTTGGTTTTCGAAAATTGTTTTATACTTTGCCAGTAGTGAAAGAAGTGGATCAGACAACTGAAGTTCTGAAAAGGCAGTAATATTTCACATCTCATCTCACTTTTGAGAAAGGTCTTAACATGACTGGGATAATGAGAACCATTTTGATCTTATGCGTAATCTGAATGCAAGCAGCACTTAGGGTTTTCATGGTTTTTATTAAATTCATTTTTTTCCATACGTATCAAAATAAGGAAGAATTACACAACTATATCTTTGAAAGTAATGGCTTTAATAACAACAGATTGTCTCTTTCAATAACATTGGACTCATTCACATTTTTTATGCTCTCTGTAAAGGTACACACATCAGACCTGAAATGGAAAATAAAATCCTTATGCATAACCACATCTCTTCTTATTTACCAGCAAAAATTGAAACTAAGCAGAAGTCAGGATTTGATGGAACAAAACCATCAAATCCTGTATTTCCTGTATATCCATCAGTATTTTGCCATGCTTACCTCAAACTCATGTTACAATACTACCAAGAGGCATAAAGAGTGTGATAGCACTGTTTCTGTCATAAATTAGTAACCACCCTGCAGCTGTGTAGCTCATTAAAAACTGTGTCATTTAGGGATATTTTGAAAACACAGAGGTCCATTAAAAAGACTGGCAGTGTACGGTTGTCAAACAGACATGCAATTATTGTCATAATATTGCCATCAGTTGGATGGGAGAAATTACATGATGAACTGAGAAGCTGTTTTATATCCTTTTGAGATTTCCCAGCACAATTTTCCCTTTGTTCAGACCAGCCATCACCCATCTTTGAATCTTTGAATGTGAGGACTCAGAGTGTTGGCTGGAAACCCCTGTGAGTACTAATTATAACTTCTTCTACACTTCAGCTTGCAAGGCTGACAGTATTTTCCTCCTGCCTTCACACTGCCAATCTACAGCCACTTGTAAATGTAATGCATTGTATTACCCTGTCCAGTCACATAGACAAGCTTCTGGATGTCAATTAAAAATCTGACATCCACTATGTTCTCCAAAAATGTTCTCTTCTTGCCATGTTGAGGTTGCTGGGGATAACAGAAGGTGGGAATCTTGCTTCTTTCCCCTATGAGAGCAACAACAGTACACTATGGACCCACACAACACAAACCTCATATGCCTACAGTGCCAGTTGTCCACATTTTAGCTCTGCACTGACATGACTACTTCCAAGAGTGAGTAAAGTGCAAGAGTGAGGGAAGCCTGTTAGGTCTGCTCAGGCACCAGACTGCAGCTGCCTGAGGTGCTGCTCACCTCCTGCTGCCCACTTGGCAGTGCGGTTGCAGTTTGCGTACGTGGCTTGAAGGCAAGCCTTCTTCTGGGGCCTGTCCAGGGTTCCCTTTGCTGGCCAACTTCTGCCTCTGTTCACTGGAAGCTGAGGGGTGTTTTTTTTTTTTTTAATTTAAGCTTATAATTACAAGTTCCTCAACATTATAAGCTATGCTCCTTGTCAAGCAAAACCTCCTGTGGTACCCAACTGACTTTCCACTCCTGCTATGCAATAATTTGAAGATGCTTGTATCTAAGAAGGCTGGGTTAGGGTACAGAGAGGAACAGGGCTGGGGACAAAAATCACTGTTCTGGTGACTGTGGGAAGCATCAAGAAGATCTAGATGAAGTGGCAACATCTCCTTTAAAACCTTAGCCCACCTGCTTTTTCTTTTCCCTAGGATCTCCTTCAATTTTCTTCTTGTTCTTGGTGTACAGGACATCTACACCCAGCCTACTCATGCTTCCCCCTCACAAGACTGAGGATTTCTCATTGCTCAGCCACAATGCTAGTAGTGTTCTCACCTGCCCCTGCTTACTATTCTCTTTATACGCTGCTGAGATTCCTGGTACTCCACTACTGAATAAGTAAAAAGGCTGGCTTTTATTTTCTATATTTAAAAAAAAAAATATTTTCTGAATCTAGTGAACTTAACTAGATTGTGCTGTCTTGTCTTAATACCTTTGCTTCTGCAGTTTTGAAGATCCATAGTTGACAAGTGAAAGTCACAGATACAACCAAGTGAACAGCTGTAGCCCTGTCTTCAAGTAGAAACAGGTTGGATGGAAGTCTTACGTCTTTTCTTTAAAAAAAAAAAAAAAAGAAGAAAGAAAGAAAAAGGTGAATGAGCACTTTCAGTGTTGTGAGGGTTCTCTGAGATTTCAAGGTCTTTTTGTTGGTGAACCCGAGTGTCTGGGCTACCACAGAGAAGAAGAGTGCTGGGCAACAGCAAAGAGATGCATTAGATAGCTACACATTTTAGCAGATGAAACAAGCAGGGGCAGGAGAGAAGCAGAAAATAATTGGATAGGACAAGTCCTGAAATTATTTCAGAAGGAAGTGGGACTGCAAACTGACTTCACACCTAACAGTTCTAGGTACATTTCAACAGCCTTAGCACTGTCTAGAAGTAGTGCAAATCAGAGGTCCACAATATGTCTGCTCCCCTAACCTCACTTTCATGTTAAAGATCTGGAAATTTTGGGGAATCTTGGAAAAAAGCATCATCAGGGCTTGCTGAGGTAAATATTGGCCATATAGTTAGCTTCTGTGTGATTCATGAACCATGTGAATGTGAAGAACCAGGGTGAAAATATAAACCAAGAGGTTGCAGGAGTTGCCTTCAGGGCTCACTTTGATGATTTGTGCATTTTTCATAGTACCTCTTTTAACATTTATAAAATCTGACCAAAACCAAGTGCAAAGGTTTTGTTTTTCCTCCAAAAATACACCTGCAAGTGAAATTAAAACTCTCAGTTGTATTAGATGCTGAAAGGCAGCTGTTCAAGTTATAGGAGTTTAAAGAGAGGAAGCAGAACTTCAGCACAGTTGATCCCACTGAACAACTGCATTTCGGAAAGTCTCATAAGACACTGGAGTTCCTCTGGAAACCCAGCCCCTAAATAGTGAGATTGCTCTTTTCTTTAGGCATAAGCTTCAGTTTTAGCTCATCTTGATATCCAGGACAGTCTTTCATCATCCTTTAATTGTCTATAATCAAATGTCAAAAGTATCGGTCCTAGAAAATCCAGGATATTACTTCTAATGAAGACTCTAAATCACCATCTGAGACTGGCAATTCTCTGTTAATACTTAAATGGGTCTGATGGCTCCTCCTTTAAAATTCTGTCCTTAAAAAAGATTTTTCTTCCCTTCTTCTCTTCTCTAAGCATCACCAATATTCACTGTTTATGCTTGGTTTGGTTGTTTTATTTTTTCTTTTTTCCTTATCGCCAGCCCCCAGTAAATCTCAGGGCTATGAGGCCTGAAAAAAAAAAAAAAAAGTCTATGCTTGTCACAAGCATTTCTGTAACCTGGCATTAGCATACATCTGTCTTCTTGTAGCACACTTTTAAAGTAATGCAGAAGATCTAGCACCACTCTTTTGTGAAAAATGAATCTGCCAGTACTCAGTCACTCTCATGGTAATAAAGGGGTTTCCTGATGTTCAGGCAGAATCTCCCGTGTTTCAGTTTGTGTCCATTGCCTCTAGACCTGTCACTGGGCACCACCTGGCTCCATCATCTGAGCACCCCCCCTTCAGGTGTTTACATACATTAATAAGGTCCCCCTGAATCTTCTACAGGCTGAAAAGTTCCAGTGCTCTCAACCTTTCCTCACATGAGATTTTTCAATGGATTTCATCTACATGTTGTCTGGGTTTTTCATTAAAGCATCTTCACAGTGTCAGTAAAACACAAGAAATGGAGTTTATTTTTCATTAAAAGAAAATAAAATATGTATTGTTTTGGTATTACATATGTAACATAATTTGCTATTGCTATGCCACCACTATTTAGAAAAAAAAAAGCATAGATAATTCCAGCCAATTTATTGTAAGATAGCATTTTATTAGTTTATTTGAGATTTTTTTGCTTTAATAATATAATAGAATACTTTTTTTTATAGTCCTCCTATAAATATGCTGTTGAGTTGGTGGTAGTTTTGTCCCTCTGATAAAACCACAGGATAATGTTATTTTTACTGGTCTTAAATTCAAATTCTGTCTATCAGAGCCGTGTTCAGAGATGTAAATAACTGCAGTTCAAGCAGAAACACTTTTTGCTTGGTTTGTTCTAGTTTTTTAACCATGAGGATTCTGGTCTAAGACTACATCCATGGTGTCACTGCAGCATTAAGAGCAAGTCACAATGGTACACTTCAGTGTTTGTGTAAGTGGTAGTGGTTGTTTATATTATATATTCATAGAATCATAGAATATCCTGAGTTGGAATGGACAGTACACAGATGTCTTCTAGATGCCATAATTTCTCACATTTTGGTGCATCATTGTATAGTATAGTTTGAAATTATACGTCCTTGACAATTTTTGCTAGAAACATTACATCTTCCTCCCCAGTTCTATCCAGTCTTTAAAAGTTCTCGTCTTTACTGTGCCTAATTCAGTAATACTTCTTTTTTTTTTTAATTAAAATTTTTATTTGAATCTTCGAGAAAGATCAGATAGAATCCTCACATCAAAATCACTAACATAGCAGTGGTCTATAGCTTTTTTTCATCTGACAGGCTTTACTAAACATAAAGGAAATCTATAGATTAGACATAATAGCATTCTCTGGAGAATAATCAGTTCAGGCAAACATCACACTTGAAGATACAGTTTCATCTTTGCTGATTGATAGACTATATGTTGACAGCTCAGCATTTTGGAAAGGATCAACAGCTAAATGCCACTCCTCTGCGTGCTCAAACCCAAGACAGGTAAGGCTGAAGTTCAAGCTCCAGGACTCCCTCCTACCTGCATCTCGTGTCGGGTTAGATGGTTTGGGGGCTGCGAGTCTGTTAATTCTCAGTGTGATGAACTATGAACACCTTTCTCAAACTTGGTTACCCTCCAAAGCCGTAATAGCATTGAACAACAGATATATTTAAGCAGAAGAGTTCTTTGGTGTTGAGCAGTGACCATGCCGTAGTTGAGAACATTAAGGTTAGACAAAAATATACCCACCAACTTTCAAAATTATGACTTGTGACACATTTGTCATTTGTCAAGGCTCATAGCATCAATCAAATATTGCAGCCAGTGACTGGAGTAATTATCTCATACAGTGCTGTCCTATCTAATTATTTTAAGAGACATTTTCAGGGCACAAAATATGTAAAATATTTTAAATCATAATTATATGAATACAAATGCTTTCGCTAGTAAAATGTCTTTAAAATTCTTTGGGGGTTTTTTGGTTGTAACACACTGAACTACACTGCCTGTTCTGTACACAGTCACTGGTTACTAATACGTTTCTCCCTCATTACTACTTTGGCCAGAAATCTTTCTCTCTTTCCCTTGACATGTGTTTCCATTTGCTGGAAGCTGTATGTATTGTGTGAAAAACACAGACTTTAATTTCCCAGGAAGAAGTCTTCTGCTTTGAAAATCACCTACTAGTTCTGCCATCCCTTGGTGATCTCCGTACTCTGACTTTTGGGTTTAATATTTCGTATTTGAGCAGGACTAGTCATTCAAAAGTGTTTGATGGCAAATAGGATTATAATGTCTTCTTGTGCAAAAGCTTCTAGAACCTTTTAGAGGCATAAAGTCAATCAGTTCCTACACAACAAGCAAAAAGAGCAAATGTATTTTGTTTGTTTCCATTTAACAATCATCAAAGTAGAAACAGTGTTTGGCTAAGGTGTGGATGAAGAAAAAAAGAATGAAGGCTGGAGCTAGAACATCATGTAAGTGGAACTGTTGGAATTTTCTACTGTGTGAAAGAGGGTCCTTAAGCAAGAGGGAAATAGAAATTGTATTCAGAATTTGGGGATTAGACTCACTACTTATTCACTGGAAAGAAATGTTTCCAGAGTGCAGAAGCTCACGGCACTGTAGTTATTAGGAGGATTCTGGTCCTCCCAGCCCTCCCATGATAAGCAAAGAAAAGAAAAAGGAGGAATGTTGGAAGGTGTGTTTCATGGAACCAGATCAGGCTCTGATTAGGTTTAGGATTAGATGGAGATCAAACCAAGAACAAATGTGGGAAGTCTGGATTGTGATCAATGAAGTAGGTTTAAAAGTAAAATGACATGGAATTCGGTTTCGTTCCTACCTCTTGCTATATCACTAGGAAGAAAAGAAATGAGAAGGTCTCTTCCCTTGGCTTTTAGGGGGAAAGGGGGACAATTTTGCTGAATTACACACCCTTCCCTGTGGCTGACATTCCT
The DNA here is from genome assembly GCA_013399135.1 of Heliornis fulica. Taxonomy (NCBI): domain Eukaryota; kingdom Metazoa; phylum Chordata; class Aves; order Gruiformes; family Heliornithidae; genus Heliornis; species Heliornis fulica. Next base: position 196,932 of record VXBZ01005714.1, on the reverse strand, counting down.
ATTCCTACACCTATTCCTACACCTATTCCTACACCTATTCCTACACCTATTCCTATTCCTATTCCTATTCCTATTCCTATTCCTATTCCTATTCCTATTCCTATTCCTATTCCTATTCCCACATAACTATGCTGTTTTCCATTAAGATTGCTAGTCTGGTCTACCATTAGAGTTGACAGTTGAGTCAGTAGTTTATCTGGGTACTCAGTACAGGAATGCACAGTAAGATCTGACATAGTTGAAAGTAAGGAACAAAGTAGGAGCTTACATACTAGACTTTGATGATGACTGACTGACAAATTAGGTTTTGGAGAAAAAAGTGACTAAAAAGAGATTAGCTACAGCAGACTTCTGACTCTTGACCCCAGAGTGATCTTGTTTGGATGTGTCAGGGGAGGAATTAAAAGTGCTGGGTTGACTTGTTTTGGATGATTAAACAGTGATGATCTCTTAGGTTAGGGTGATTTTTAGCTTGAGTGAATTTTAACATTAATAAAGTAAGATTTATCAATGCAGTGGTAGCATGTACTGTAAGGATTTATGATCCCCCTCATTCCTTGTAGGGTTTATTTTGTTTGGTTTTGTACCTATTTTTCACAACCCTTTTTTCTCACTTAACTCAGTATGGGATAGAATCATTGGGGCCTTACTTTTTCTTCACATCTTTGGGAAATTTTAGTCAGTTTACTTGGCTAAAGGGAAAAATACTGATTTGGGTCTGTTCTTATTTTAAGAGAGCAATTTAATTACCTCTGTCCAGTTAGAATTATTTTCCAAGCTTAAAAAAAGTGTATACTCTCAAGAGAGAATTTACATATCAGCACTAGTACTCTGACACCACACTTTTTTCTACCTCCCTTGCAATAATGTGCAGCATAAATTTAATTTGATATATCATCCTGATTTCTAAATGTATCTGAGGGCTTGCTGCAGTGATTGACTTTATCAGTGGATTAGGTAAGGGCCTGGTTTAAAATACACAGTTCTTTCTCACAGCTATCTGCTGATTAATCATATGTTCTTGAGGAATAGTATTTTTCAACCTTTATATAGTTACTGGCACCTGCAACTATGCAACAAATAATGCAGTTTAACTCCATTGCCTTCCCTTGCCAGCACAAGACTTCAAAAAGCTTCTGCAGAAGACTTGGTGCCTTAAATCTAGCTACTGTCTCTTCCTGAGCATTTGCTGCAAACATATGAACAAAGGACAACTTGGCTTTCACATCAAGGCCAAACCAGCACTGTCTTTGTGCACCTACCAAGGAAAACACTTACGTAGCTGGCAGTGATAATGACAACAGAAAGAAAACATTAATTTCTTTGAGCAGCATTAGAGTAGAGGACTCCTGCCGTGCCCACCAGTTACTTGCTCTGCACAGCTGCCTTCTCAGTGGGGGGTTCTAAACCAGCACTGTAAGAATGGAGAGACATGACCATAATGTTCATGATGGCTATTTTCTTCACAATGATAGAAAGGTACTTTTCAGATAACACTCCGGGCTTCTGTTTTCCAATTGAGTGGTTCTTATTTTTCCCTGCCACAGCATAAATTCTGTCAACTGAATGTGTCTTGACTGTGTTAGGGGTCTAATCTTTGAGCAGCTTTACAGGAAAAATAAAAGCACAAGGACACTCATCGCAAAGCTGATATACTTTGGGTTTACTTCCACGTGTTTACTCTTTCCCTCCCTTCTTGCACAGTGTGCATTTAAGGTCAAATTGTCATTGCCAGATGTAAGGCAGGGGAGGGAAGCACATTCGAATCTCATATTAATAAGATAGAAACTGTTTTGGCAGGGTAGATCTCCTGCCTCTCTAGATCTCTTGGATAAGTTCCACTTCCCTGAGCGATCACACAGGAACATGGGGCATGGAACTTGGTCTCGATAAATATTAAGCACTTACACATCAGCTGTATCCCTGTGAAGCTGTTTCCTATATTGTTTACATTCAGTGATGAGAAAATAGTATTCCTAGGAACTATTCATCTTTTAACTGAACTTCAGAAATACACCTTCAGATTAAATGAGTTATGTCTAATATGTTCTCCTTTTCTGACACTGACTGCAATAAAAGGAGTGTTAGTGGTGAGCTCAGATATAAATGTCTAGGTTAGACGACACAAATCTGCATGTTGTCACAGGTTTTGAGAGGGGTGGGTATATATTTTTAACTACAAATATTTTAAAACTAATTGAAATGGAGTTTTCTTTCTAGGATGCATCATTTTCAAATATACATGAGCACTATCTACCAGACTTTCTAAATTCAATTTACACTGTTTATTACACAGTTGGTTTTATATTGTGATGTAATCTTGTGATGTGCTCTGCAGATGGGATTTTTGGTGAGTATATGCCACTTATTTTTAAAAGACTCTGCTTAATGAGATGTATGCTGTACCGTCCTTAGAAAGCACTTACTGTGTCACTAGGGACTCAGACTTTGCATAGGATAGATGGCAAAATACTCAACTGGCTGGTCTTCTAAATATAATTAAAGCATCCCATTAACACTTTTTCAAAAACAGTGGTGAGAGTAGCTACTACAATCTATATTTATGAAGAACTTTCCTTCCCTACCAATCCACAGAGATGTATATTTTCCTGAGCAAGTTAACTAACAGTTCTGTCAGGAGAGTTCTCCGTGTTTTTGTCTTGTCACAAGTGAAGAGGGATGAAAAGTGTCATCAAAATGTATTGGCAAGATGTTAGAGACAGCAACAGAGGAATTAATCTGAGCCTCAGGAGACTCTGTTTAAGTTACTTTCTCCAATGTGTATTCCTTATATGTTTCTGGATATGTTTTCTGTTCATTTGACCCAGATTCACCCAATACTTTTACTTTGGTAAATCCAGAAAAAAACCCACACTTTGAGTTTTGGTTTCATTACAAAACTGTCACACTGTTCTGGTTTCTGATCTCTAGCCAAACTGTAGGTAATATATGCACCTCACTGAGAAAGCTTGTTAATACAGCATAGGCAGCTATTCTTACAATTATTGCAAACCAGTGCAACAGAAGGGTGTGTCATTAATCTTGTAAGGTGCATCCTCTTGACACCAGACATATTCAGATTAAAAAAAAACCAAAACAAAACCAAGAAAATTTCAAGCTTTTTGTGACTTATCCATTATGGCTGTATGTTAGTATTTTCACTGTGACTTTTCTTCACAAGGGCTCAAAGTTACTATTTGCTCTTGTTCCCCAGTTTTCCTTACAAGACTTTTGATCTTAGTATTCAAAGAGTTCTTCTTCTTAGGCTGATGTAGGTGCAGTGCCTGAGAAGTGCTTTGCCATGTAAAGGAATTGTATAGACTGGCACTGAATCACTCTGCTACATGCCAGCAATGAACTTCATCTGCTCTACAGGCAGGGAGAAGGGAGAAAAAACATGCCTGCATTGAGGTTTTAATAACACGTTGGGATACATGTACACTTGGTGTGAGAGGGCAGCTCCCACAACATTTCTGGCTGAGGGGCTATGGTAGAGAATGCGATAACTGCATCTCTGCTAGAATTTTTTGTCAGATGTCTCATTTAATTATTTATATAGGAAGAGATCGACACTTTATAAAGAAATCAAAACTGATACTGTGCTACAGTAATATAGTATCTTTCTAAAGCGTGTTCTGCTGCAGGACTTTCCTGTGCATATGACAATTTCATGTTCCCTGAAGATGTTAAACACCCAGTGGGTGCTAAATTCCTGTTGTTCCCTGGGTTTGATTAAAGCCAGCCTGGAGATGCTGCAAAATGAACTGATTGGGATTGTGTTGGTGTGAGTTAAAAGCTGGTATGTGATCTGAATCCAAACTGCTCTAAATTCTTATGCTGAGGCTGAATCCTCACAGCAGAGACTGAGGAGAATATAAAACACATTCGGATTTGTTGCATTTATAAAGAAATTGCGGGGAAAGAGATGGAAGTTCACGTTAAATCAGGGGCGAGGGTGAGGGGAGAAAGCCCTGTGAAGTGGTGCAGAGAAGGGTCAAGCAAGAGAGCCCCAGCGCCCTGTGGAAACGAGAGCAGCATAACAGATCATGTTATCAGCAGGAGGCGGCTCGTAAGCCCCTGTAAAGATAGAACACACATAACCCCCATGTTTCAGCCTGTGCCATCTTGGAGGAGTCCTCCCCCTCCTACCCGGAGTGGGTGCAGATCTGGCAGGACTGTGGGGAAGGCGCCCTGCTCTCTCCCACTTCACTGGCTGTCATGGTATCTCCGCTGCTGTGGGGGTTTCGCGGGGCTGATTTACTCAGATGCTATTTATTTTGCAAAACGTTGAAGATAATTGCATTTGTATATAAGTACACAGATAGATTTTGGGTATGCATTCGTGTGAGTGTGTGTGTGTGTAATATTTTAATCTGTCTGGCACATTAATTTAGCCACCTGTTCTTGCCTCTTTCTGCTGCACAAATTAGATTGTCTCAAGGGAACCTATGGAGCTGATTGGGTCTGCCTTGTTACTAAGGCAACCCTTCTCCTCTCTACTATATGCTTTATAAATCAGATTCACCAGGCAAAAAATGGAAGGGAAAAAAAAAAAGAAATTGCTTCAGACCCTGGGGATACCAGTACTTAATAGATGCTCTTAGCAGACTTATTTATTCAGACAAGAATACAGTTTCTAAATGTGGAAGAGTGTTGAAGCAAATAAAGTCAAATATAACAGTACTGTATGAAGGGGATGATAAATACCAAATTAAAGGCTTGTGCAAACACCGTATGAATCTTCAATTAGCTATGCTGTGTGTAGCTGACGTAAAGGTATCATGACTGGATATATCTGCAGTTGCCCCTTTGAAGGTCATCCCTTATTAGAAACAACAACAAAAACTCTTTATGCCAAAAAAGCCACAAATGTAGAGAGGAGTCCTTATGTCAGATTTGCTATAGCCCAAATGATGTTTTATGTTCATTTTCAGATCAAAATTATTAACTTGTTCCTGCTTCCTGCTTTTAGGTGATTTGTATCGATTGAATATGCCGCAGATGGAGTGCATGTTTCATGCTGAAACAAGGCGTGATTTTGTCTTTGAAGAAGGGCTTCTTGGTCTGAGTTCTTTGACAACAAACCCAGCAAAACACTAAGAAAAATAAAGGTGTTTATACTCAAGGATGGATAACTGATTAAGGTAATCATATATGCAAATAGGAAGCAGGGATGGACCTTTAAGCATTATGTCCCAACCTTCTGCTTGAACAGTAGCGTTCTAATGTGAGCATTTGTGTTTACACAGACACATGCAATGACTCTAAGTGTGTTATTTAGATGTTTATCTCTTCATCTTGTAGCCATTTAATAGTTTGCAGATAATAGTTTCTGTAATTTTTATGGTGAAGGAATGGAGTGTTGTTTGCATATTGAAAAATCTATGTGTAGATAGGGTTGAAATGAAGCTTTTCCAAGGGAGTAGTTTTGTTTATAGATTGATTGAGGTGTTTATAACTCAGGGCAAGACTCATACGCTGTAGGTCTTCACCAAAAAAACCCAAATAAACAAACAAAAAAACCCAGTGCTCATGGACATGCAACATGTGGGTTTTCAGAGGAAAGGGCTTGTTTTTCAGCCTGCCCATCCTCTGTTGCCAGATGTGCTAGTAAAACAAGCAATATCCAGCTAAAAGTAGAAGCCCTGAATTTAGTGAGGAGGAACACCATCTTTCCCATGAGTCAGTATTCTGACCTTTCTATGTGGGGGTTGCCACTAGCAGTGCCCACATCACGGTGCTTCAGAGTGGTGACCCCTCCCTTTCCATGTGCTCACTTCTGCTTTTACTTCTTCTAGTTTAAAGTGGTTTGGGATTTATTTTTTTAAAGCACTAAAATAATCATTTGATTGTGAGTGATACTCTGCAACTTGCCCCGATTTTCCTGACCTTATCAGTGTTGGGTTTTGTTGATGTCTGTTCTTGGCTCTAGCTTTTGCAAATTTGACAGACTCAAAGCTTGAACACAATAATTGAAACCTTGATGTCTTTTGGCATGAACAGAGGTTTCTTACACCTGGAATTAGTTTATGAATTCTGTTTTTAAAAAGTACATTTGTGTAAAGGAGGAGTGTCTTCTTTTGGGCAACTGTTGTTAGTGTGAATATGTGAGGGAAACAAATTAGAAAATTAATTTCAAAAAGCTACTGCTTTCCATGAAGGATTATAATCCTATAACACATTTTGTTGCTTAAAGCTGCTTAGTAAATGGTTTTAATAGTCAAACCAATTGGTTTCATCAGGGCAAAACAGACCGTGATATAGCTGCCTTGTGAAGAATGTTTCTCTTGCACCTGACCAGAAGTCATTCTAGAAGATGCAATTGTTATCCACTCTAATTAACAGTTTAAGGCTATCTTCAAGGGGTTATAGTATTTCATTTGCAAATGCTGTTCGTCATGAACACTATAATGCTGTTATCATACATAGATTAACACACACTTTCAAATTTCTGCAAACATATTACTTTTGATAGCCTTGTATTTCACAGTCTGATGGGATACATACATTCAATGTTGCACGTTATATAAAATATAAGAGGCTCCAGGGAGACCTTATAGTGGTCTTCCAGTACCTCAAGGGGGCCTACGAGAAAGATGGGGAGAGTCTGTTCAGTAGAGCCTGTTGTGATAGGACAAGGGGTGATGGTTTTAAAATAGAGGGAGGGAGATTTAAATTAGATATTAGAAAAAAGTTCTTTACTGTAAGAGTTGTAAAACACTGGAACAGGCTGCCCAGAGAGGTGGTGGATGCCCCATCCCTGGAGACGTTCAAGGCCAGGTTGGATGAGGCCCTGAGCAACCTGATCTAGTTGGGGGTGTTCCTGCTTCTTGCAGGGGGGTTGGAATAGATGACCTCTGGGAGTCCCTTCCAACTCTAGCCATTTTATGATTCTATGACTCTAGGATTCTATGATTCTGTATTATGCACTTAAATCCTACATCCCTTATTAGAAGCAGAAGGGATACCACTTTCTCCATCTTTTCATCTGCTATCTGAGTTACTGATCTGGTGGTGGTCTATGAACTGCTGCTGTCCATCACCATTACAAGAACATACAACTCCTTGAGAGAGTCCAGCACAGGGCAACTAAGATGATTAAGGGAGTGGAACATCTTCCTTATGAGGACAGGCTGAGGGAGCTGGGTCTCTTTAGCTTGGAGAAGAGGAGACTGAGGGGTGACATCATTAACATTGATAAATATACAAAGGGTGAGTGTCAGGAGGATGGATCCAGGCTCTTCTCAGTGATGGCCAGTGACAGGACAAGGGGGAATGGTTCCAAACTGGAACATAGTGAGTTCTGTCTTAATATAAGGGAGAACTTTTTCACTGTGAGGGTGCCGGATTACTTGAACAGGCTGCCCAGACAGCTTGTGGAGTCTCCTTCTCTGGAGACATTCAAGACAAATCTGGACATGTTCCTATGTGATCTAGTCTAGATGATCCTGCTCGGGCAGGGGGGTTGGACTTAGTGATCTTTTGAGATCTCTTCCAGCTTCTAATATTCTGTGATTCTGTGATTACATGTTCTGGACTGGTTCCTATGTGGTTTAATCTAGGTGATACAGCTCAGGCAGTGGGGGTGGACTAGAGATCTTTCAAGGTCCCTTCCAACTTCTAATATTCTGTGAATCTGTGAATCTGTGTTCAAGGCCAGGTTAGATGGGGCCCTAGGCAACCATATCTAGATCCAGGACTAGAGGTTGGTGTCCCTGCCTATGGAAGGGATGTTGGAACTTGATGATCCTTGCGGTGCCTTCCAACCCAGACCATTATGTGATTCTGTGAGTTTTTCTGGACTGCAATGAAGTTTATGTTTTTAAAATCAGCATAAAAAACAGGTCTGAAGTAATTCCCTTGAAATTTCTGATAAGCAGCTTCAGATGGTTCTAAATAAATTATTTGCTTACAGCAGGGATATAGTGTATTTCCTTAAAAGATTAAGCCTCATAGCATATTAAAATATAGAACTAGGGTATTTAGGTACTAGATACCTTTTTCATGAGATCTAGCACATTTGCATTCCTGTAACTAACATAGCTTGCCTTTTCGGTATTCTACTCTCAGAAGACTTTGATTTGACTTGACTTTTTTTTTATGAAAAAATAACATGCAGTGCATAGGTCATTTTACTTCCCCCCCCAGCTACATATGTATTAATGAAAAGTGTAGATGAATATAGCTATACTTTTTGCCTAATGAAGTAGTATATGTCAAGTCTGGGTCTGCTGAGCTGCTAATTAACTGAATCTCAGAAACTTGCCTTATCACCTTCAGGATATAGAAATGCCATTACTACAGAGAAATTTTGTTTTAAGGCTGAATTTAAACTATGCTTCTGTATGAAAGTAGAGAAAAAAGGGTTTAGAAAGTTATAGGTGCCAATGGATTAGAAACGAGAGTCATGTGGTGGTAACTGTAATGATTGATGCTCTATTTTCCTAACAAGCACACCATCTTTATTTAGTTTCAAGCCTCCAATCTTCATTAAATGAAAAAGCTGACAGCTACTTTCAGGCAAGTGTTGAAAGTGGACTACTGCCAGATATTTTGGGAGATTAAAGCAGTAAATGATGACTGTTAGGCATTTCCTCTGTATATTTGGTAGAAGAAGACTTATCCATGAAACTAATGCAGTTTGTAAAAGGATTTTTAGTTTTACAAATGTACATGTGTTACACTATCTCTTAACCTCAGAAGAGATTGTAAATGTGATTGTCCACCTGTTTCCTTGGAAAATACATTTAACATTTGATGAAATATTCCAATAACTTTACCAAGTGCAGATTTCTAGTGCAAGTCTGAAGGAGAGGAGCTGGAACAGTTGAGTGATAGGTGTTCAGTGCTTATGAAGGCAATTCAACAGAGCAGTGTGAAAGACCTCTCCCTGGTTATCTGTGGCTCCACAAAGTCAGGGAGAAGTAATATGAGCTCTTCCAGGAGGTCTCTAAAGGTGGTTCAAGAATGGTAGCATGCCCCACTGACAAACTGCATGATCCTAGAAAATATATACAGGGAAATAATAGGCAGGAGAAGAATTTAACCTCTGCCAACAGTGTTGCTTGGAGCGATACCAATCCACAAAGTCCAGTGTTATCATCCACATTTTGTAAGTTAGCAGATGAATGACAGATCTGCAAGAGAAGTATGGAAGCATCTCAGAGGTTACATGTAATGCCCCAAGGAAATCAGTCAACTTAGTCATGAGAGGATGTGAAAGTTTAGAGTTCAGTTTAAAAATCTTGGGCTAAGCTTGGAGATCCAGTTCAGAAAGTCAAAAAGGAAGTTATGTATCTGGAAACTGAAAACATTTATTGAAAGGAGTGCAAATAGGTAACAGCATGGTTAATTTCCAGCCAGAACAACTATTCTATCTCTTGATTTCATCAAGGCATGCTTTTGAAGAGAAGTCTGTACTGTAGTAATTTATACCTTATCGGGCTCAGTGTAGTACAAAGTTATTTGTGCTGGCCTGCTATGCAGAACATAGCAAGTTAGAGGTACTGTTCCTTTAAGACCTTCCATTCGATGAATATAAATTCCCTTGAAAAAGGATAAACTGAAACCCTTCATTTTCAGTGTTAATGAAGATAAAAATTATGCAAGTTCCATTTCCAGTGATCTTAAATGAAATCCAGTTCAGGTTAGCAAGTCTGTGATTTTAGTCAGAGAATTAATGAGTCACCTTGCAGAAATCACTTTTTCAGAATACTGCGTACCCCGAGGAATATAAATATGCCGTGAATACCAGAAGCTCTTTTCTCCCTGCACACTGTTTTTATGTTTCTGTCCTATGTAAAATATCTGGGTTTTTTTCAATCAGAATAATTTACTGTTTAGCAACACAGAAGGGTAAAGAGACGGTGTCAGAGCCCCTGGCTCAGAGTCTAGTTACTTGTTATAATGCTCCCATAATGTGATCAAACACTACCTTGAAAAGGTATTTGTCATGTTTCTTGCCCCAACACACCAATCCAATCCTATAGGGAAATTGTTCTGGAGATTTATTGTTCTGCTATTTAAAAAACATCTGTGCCCTGTCACAGCCTCTTTGTGCCAGATCTTTTAACTTCTATCTTCCTTGTACTCCATCACTTGATGCCTCTGTAGAGACCTTTCAAGGCTGCCTTAGCTTTTAAGCCTGGCCTATAAGATGGTTTATCCACTCTTGTAAACATACCCTTTTCCTGAATAACCTGAATACATCTTCAGGTACATGGACAATCAGTCACACAGTTGGGTCTTAGTAAGGTCTACTATACGTGCATAAATATTCCTCTAAGTTTAGTGGGAAGTACTTCATCTAGTTTGAGCTAAGGTGCTGAAATCACATTTTGCTCTATACCAGCCATGTTCTAGTCACCCTTGAATTCACATTTTTCAGATCTTATTAGCAGGTGACCTCCAGCTGACAAGTTCCCACAACCATGACATGGCATTTCGTACCATTAAGTGCCTCTTATTTCCGATCCTACTCTTGCTAAGGTATGCTACTTTCATTTTGTCACCTACGAATTTCAGTAGCAAAACCTTACTTTAACAATCTCTGTGAAGAGTAAAATTATTAATGCAGCTTGTGTTGTGGCACTGTAAAAATGTGAAGATCTCTGTGAGCAGGATTAAGCTGTGTGCTAAAGCCATCCAGAGCGACATTCTCTATACCTTTGCTACTTGCATTTGCCTTCCAGCATCTTCCTCCTGGTAAAATTGAATGTTTTTGTGGTAAACTCAGTCCTAGTAATTTTCTTTCTGAAGCAGCTGCAGCACTGCAAAATTATGGGGCATGTATATATTTTTAGTCATTCTATTTTATGGCTTAATTTTCCTTCTCTGTTATATCAACATCATAATTTGGCTTTGGTATCTTCCAAATTTTTAAGTGGATTAAGCACAGTATTTCATTGTCCATAAACTGACTATAGACACTTTAAAATGCTTTTCAAAGAAACATAAATGTTTTAGGGGAAAGTGATCTTGCTTTGCCAAAGCCATTACATGGTGTTACATCAATTTAATTTTTTTAACCTTGTTATCAAAAAGAAAAAAAAAAGAAAGAAAAAGGCAGAAAAGTTATCTTTACTGTATAATATATCTGTACTGTATCTGTAACAAAGTCTGGTTTGATGTCTCAGATAGAGTCAATAATACATTTTCTAACAAACTAGGAAACATCTCTCTCCTAATTTTAAGAAGCACAAGTCCAAAGTTGAACAGTGACCTGTTCATCAAGAGGGTAAATGGTCCCATTTGCTTCCTTAAGTTTGTCGTTGGCTATGGAACTCTTGTCCATAGAATGTATGAGTTGACTTAGACCTTAGACAAATACTGTCTTTGACTGGGCTTTCTTTAAATTTATGTAATCTTTTTGGCCTATTTTTCACATGTATTTCAAGCTTACTTTGGGATTTTTTATTTTTTATTTTTTTATCATAGTGGCATCTGGATGCTGCTGTGCAATATAAACACTGAAAGACAAAACAATGGATACAGACCATAATTTAATATTGATACTCTGCAAGAATTAGTCAGAATGATTTAATTAAATTCTAGTGGAGAGGTACTTAACCTTTTTTATTAACCATAAATTTATGCACAAAATGCAAAGACAAAGGCAGTTTGCATTAAACACTAACTTATTCTAACTAAAGAGCTGTGGAGAGATTGATTGCCTTTGCTTAAGAGGAAGCAGTGCTGAAAATGTCTTAATTCAAGTGGTTTGCATTTAATTGTCAAGTAGCTCCAGAAAAGGATTGACTAGCTGAGCATAAATGAGGTTTCTGCAATCCCCTTGTGCTGCAGTAATTGTTCCTAAGAAACTTTTGTTTTTGCTCCTTCCCAAGGACCCATGTTTGTAATTGCAGTCTGCAAGGGATCCATATATTGCAAGTAAATTGAGCTTATTGTATCTAACATCCGATCTATCTAACTATCCATATCCATATCAAGAGAGGAGAAACAAAGACAGATTTATAATTGTATCCCTATCCAGCACTCCCTTGACCACAGAGGGAGAATATTTCATCTGCAAAAGGCATCTGTCTTTCTCAGAAGCCCGGTATAACTTTACCTGGCAGGCACATTTTCTTCCATTGCCTGCAGTTACTAGGTAAACCACTTCTCTGGGTGAGGGCATCATAGGTGCCTCTTTTGGGGGCCTGGATCTGTGGCCATATATGACATGCAGATTGAAGAGTATACTGCAGAATACTTAACCCTCGATGTGAGCACAGACACATTACATAATATGACTGATTTCTGCACAAGGTAAGCTGCTGAAGGACAAATTCTTCAGCAAGGGAGTGACAAGTAAAGCTCCCTCATTCCAAGCTCTGAAATAATGGTCAGCAGTGCAAGCCACAACCTATGGGACACTGGTGTGAGACTGAATTAAGTCCACTTGGAAAATCTCTGATGATGCATCTATAAAGTAGTGAAAAAAACATAAAATGTTAATCATAAAAGGGCACAATCAGAACACTAATTGTACCAAAAATTCTCATCCTTGTTGTTGTTATATATATAACACAAGATGAGCTGACAAGTTCAGGAACATGATTATATATGAGTTTGAACTATCTCTGGTTTCTTCATTCAATTTATGACACAGACACACAATCTCTGTGATGCAAAATGAGGCGAATTAAGAGATCATGGCTGTTCCTACTGTTTTAAAATCCACCTCTCCCCGTATGAGGAGAAAAGAGTCATGATTTCAGTAAGATGGATCGTCTAAGCACTACAGAAGTATGTACTGATGTATTAGCCCAGTAAACTCTCAATAAAAACATGTTAAATATTAAAACCAGAAAATTTGTATCTGTGAATATCTGAAATACTGACATCACTGTCTAAAAGGTATTGAGCTAACAACAATATTAGTGAATAAATCGATGGGTAGTTCTGAGTACCGCATAGCAGAACCAAAACGTTGCCTCACTGAGCTCCATCAGGGTGAACAACATGGGCTGAGGGTTATAAATGTTTCATATTGGTAGAGGAGAAGGTTGTGCTTGGAGATAGGGTGTACTAATGTGAGAGCCTTCTCAGGAGTGCCAGTGTTAGTTCCTTTTGCCATACAATGTGACTTAAGAGATAAAGTCTATAAATATTTTTGGACTCCAACTCTCATACAGTTCTGGAGCTCCTCACACACATAGTGGAAGTTCAGTGCTCAGTTGGTTTTTGGACCTTGCACTTAGTCCTTTACACTTTTCTCTGCACTTTACAAAGAGACCAAAGAAGGATTTATCACTTCTAATTTATGTAGATAGCAAACACCTGTTTTGGTAATGTTTTTTTGCTAGAATGCAAGCACTCCTGACCTTCTTAATATCCAGTTGGCTAAAATACAGATTATTCTAGCTTCATTTCTAAAAGAGGCTATACAGAGACACATGGTTCTTGGTATATTAAATAAATGTGGAAAGTTAGGAAAAGTCTTTTTGGGCTCAATGATCAAAAGAGATATGTATAAACAGTACTGGAATATACTGCTGTTATGAAATAGGAAGGAACGATGGCATACATAGCTCTTAAGCTAGCCTGAGACTTGCAAATATTCACACTGGTACTTAAGCAATAGTCAAAATGGGACACAGTCCTTAGCAAGTCAAAGCTCTTAATGGTTAGCATACGCACAACACCCTTGAGGGATCCTGCAACATCTGCTTATGTGTATGAGTAAAAATAAATATACATTAAATCCTATTCTCCGACCTTCTCTCTAATTAGAAAGTAACTCTCAAGGGAAGAGATTGACTCTTGTGTGCTCATACAGTGCCTAACATAACAGGTCACTGATCTCAGCTGTGGCCTCTGTCTTTGGTACAGAGTAATGGTGGCCCTCATGGAAATGAATATTTCAGACTGACCTTTCAGCAAAAACAGAAAAGAATTTTAATGACTTTAATCAGATTACATGTTTACATTCTCATCCTTTCCACACATAAAACCTGCAGTATTCAATATGCCAGTTATTTCTAAAACATTATACACCTTACATGGAAGGAGCAGCAGTCTGAGCACGCTGATAGCATGCTGAACTGAAATCCCTCTTTGGGCTCTGAATTTCCCTACGACTTTCAAATGTAAAATCCAGCTGTAATAGCCTCATTCAATTTAAGAAAGAAGATAGCTGAATGAGCTGTACAGCCAGATGGTCACTGTTTACTTAGATCTTTCCTTCATTCCCCATGGTTAGGAGATTTACAAACATAAATAATGAAATCAATTTCATTTGAATTTTGCTATTCATAGGACTTGCATCCACAGCTTAATATATTCCCCTTATAGTAGATACAAGTGATTATAATCCCTTCTAGCCTTTCCCTTTTGTGTTTGCTCTCTTGCTTGCTGTGTGGATAAATTCTATATGGATCTCTTGGAGCTAAATGTACAAGAGTGCAGATGCATTTATGGACACACGATGGAGGAAGGGAAGAGTGGTGCAGTCAAAGCAGATCCTCAGTTTTGAGAAACAGATGAGTCGCTGCAAATACTTCTGATGCCTGCGATATGTGTTCAGTGTAAACAAGCAGTTCTTCGAGCAGCTAATGAACTAATGAAGCCAGATTTCTGTCTCTTGATTGACTTTTAAACTGAGACACAGGTTCCCCTTATGCCTAAAATGTTCTAACTGTGAAGCACGCCAAAAGAGGCAGTCCTAGTTTCTTTACTGGCTTTGAACTGCATGTTATCAAATGCATGTGGCTGAGAAAGCCATTGGGATCCTGGGATGCATTAATAGGACCGTAGCCAGCAGGTCAAAGGAGGGGACCCTCCCCCTCTGCTCTACCCTGATCAGGCCTTACCTGGAGCACTGTGACCAGTTCTGGGCTCCCTGGTACAAAACAGACAGGGATCTCCTGGAGAGAGTCCAGCAGACGTCACAAAGATTATTAAGGGCCTGGAGCATCTCTCCTATGAGGAAAGGCTGAGTGAGCTGGAGCTGTTCAGCCTGGAGAAGAGAAGACTGAGAGGGGATTTCATCAATGTTTATAAATACTTGAAGTATGGGGAACAAAAGGAGATGGTCAACCTTTTTTCAGTGGTCTGTGAGGATAGGAGAAGGGACAATGGCTACAAGTTGGAGACCAGGAAGTTCCATACCAATGTGAGAAAGAACTTCTTCATGGTGAGGGTGACAGAGCACTGGAACAGACTGCCCATGGGGGTTGTGGAGTCTCCTTCTCTGGAGATATTCAGACCCATATGGACACCTACCTGTGCAACCTGCTCTAGGGAATCTGCTTTGGCAGGGGACTTGGTGATTTCTGGAGGTCTCTTCCAACCCCTGCAACTCTGTGATTCTATGTTTCTGTTACCACTGCATTTGATCTAGCAATTACATGGCCTCAAGGTGAATTTGAAGCCTAATTCCTGTGTGTGTGGTGTTATTCCAGATGGATTAAAGATCTGATTATGTCTAAGATCAGTACACCTCTGTCAAGTTTGAAATTTAGTCAATAAGCTGTAAATATTTTTTACAAGAAAGCAAATATATCTGAAGGTATATGCATGGGTTGGATGTTTAAGTGGTATGACTGTGTGCTGCAGCCTAAGTTTTACAGTAGAGCTGAATTTACGCTTAATACAGTAAGTGTGTCTTTGAAATGTCTCTATAGACTACAGCCTGTGACAGTTCATGCCAGAGAAGTGCATCATGTAACACTTCAGTAAAATGGTTAAATAGGTTACAATTAAGGATGCTGATAAGTAACACATCAAACATTCCAGGTGGGTTCCCTATGATTTTCAGAGAAGCAAGTGGTATGTGTTCACTGTGCTTTGATGACAATAATATGTACATGTCACTTGTGGGATAGGCCAAGATGTTATTTTACTCGATGAACACATGCAACAGGAGCTGTTGAAAGGATTTGTGTTTATTGTTGTGTCGGTAGTAAAAGCATCACTAGCATCTATGTTGACTTGTAAAATGCAGGAAAAGTGACTAGACAAACATCTTCAGGAAAATCATAGGGCAGGAGTAATCAAGTACTCTGAGGTTGATAAATGACTTTGAATGGTACTCCCTAAGCAGAAAAGCAGTTTAATTATCTGCATGTGGATCAATGGTTTCAGCCACTGCCCTCAGAAATGCTGCCATGTATGTAATGCATGATGTTGACCTAAGGCAGTTTAGAGAACATTGCTTAAAATGTGTTTTCTTTGCATTTGGAGATGAAGCAGAAGGGTTGTCTGGGCTATTATGCATGTATGTATATCAATGTGCTAATATCTGACACTTTATCAGTTCTGGTCCTTATTCTCTGGGCACTTCCTATCTCCTTGCTCCATGTCATGCTTATCCTTTGCTCCATCAGCCACCAGGCCAGCCCAGGGCTGTATAGATTATCTTAGTTCAGCTGGAGAGCAGCTCCCTCATTCTTTCTTTGGCTCCTGATGTAGAAATGTGCATGGCTCAGCCATTGCACAAACAGTGTGACTTCCCTGCTGTGGTGGTTTTTGCCGGGTGGCTTCTTTAAGAAGCAGCTAGAAGCTTCTCCGAGGTTCAACACAGTAAATCCCAGCTGTGCTCCTAAGGCCAAACTCCCAAACCCTGTTACTGACAAGGCTGTCCGGGCCAAAGAGCGCTAGTCACAGGCCTCTAGGAATCACATTTTAGAGAGAGAAAAACACAAACAGCTGCATTTTGCCACCAGAGAAGGGAGTGAGAAGATGTGAGAAACTTTGCAGACACCAAGGCCAGTGAAGGTTGGGAGGAGGAGACGCTGAGAGAAGATTCCCTGCGGCCTGTGAAGAATACCATGGTGAAGCGGGTGTCCCCCCACAGACCATGGAGGACAAAGAGACCCCACTTTCAGCCTGTGGAGAGGCACCTGGGCCAGGCAGGAGCCCACCATGGAGCAGGTGAAGGAATAGGGAAGAATCTGTGACCTACATTGGAGTAAGCCCCCGGCAGCACCTGCAACGTGCGGAGAGAAAGAGACAGAGAGACAGAGGGTCATGCTAGAGCACGCTTTCTGGGGGACTTGTGACTCTGGGGGGAACCAGGCTGTGGCCAGCAGGGACTGAGAGACTGAGAAACATTCTATGTGTTTATAGCAGTTACCCATGCTGGGGCAATTGGTGAAGAGCCGAGGCCCTGTGG
>VXBZ01005714.1:121580-179796 GCA_013399135.1 Heliornis fulica | reverse complement strand
CCATGGAGGACAAAGAGACCCCACTTTCAGCCTGTGGAGAGGCACCTGGGCCAGGCAGGAGCCCACCATGGAGCAGGTGAAGGAATAGGGAAGAATCTGTGACCTACATTGGAGTAAGCCCCCGGCAGCACCTGCAACGTGCGGAGAGAAAGAGACAGAGAGACAGAGGGTCATGCTAGAGCACGCTTTCTGGGGGACTTGTGACTCTGGGGGGAACCAGGCTGTGGCCAGCAGGGACTGAGAGACTGAGAAACATTCTATGTGTTTATAGCAGTGACCCATGCTGGGGCAATTGGTGAAGAGCCGAGGCCCTGTGGGAGAGGA
Organism: Heliornis fulica; assembly: GCA_013399135.1. Taxonomy (NCBI): domain Eukaryota; kingdom Metazoa; phylum Chordata; class Aves; order Gruiformes; family Heliornithidae; genus Heliornis; species Heliornis fulica. The sequence continues at coordinate 179,472 of VXBZ01005714.1, read as the reverse complement.
CTCAGATAGAGAAGGTTGTGGAGGACTGTCTCCCATGGGTGGGACCCCACGCTGGCACCGGGAAAGGGTGCGAAATGCCCCCCACCCCCCACCCAAGAAGGAGAACAACTCATGAGGAACTGACCAAAGACTAAAGCCTCCATTCCCTATTTCCCCTCCCTAAATAAAGTTAAGATAAAGTTAAGTCTGCAAAGAAGGGAGGGGCGGGGGGTGGGAGTGGTGTTTTAAGAGCTGTTTGTACTTCTCATTATCTGACTCTGGTTTCTCTGTGTGTTTAGTGCAGTGTAATAAATGAGAGTTTTCTGTCCTTTCTTCTGTGTTGAGTCTGTTTTGCCCATGACACTAACTGTAGAATGATCTCTCCCTGTCCTTATCTCGACTCCAAAGCCTCTCAACATGTATTTTCTCCCCTGTCCAGCTAAATGGGGAGTGATAGAGCGACCTAGGCGGGAGTCCTCCAGACTGACCCTCCTCCAGACAGAGTCAAACCACCACACCTGACAAGCTCCACTAGCCCCTCACAGGCTGCACACTCATTTTCAAGCATGTGCATCACATTCTTTTGCATGGCACAGGCTTTTGGAAGACATATACAAAGCAATTGACAGTTTTGAGGCCTGAGTTGAATATCAATTTTTACCTCAGCAGCTATTTGACAACTCTAGCTCTTGTGACTCGGAGACTTTGATGCTGAGCTGTTGCACCAAGTATCAGGGCTCTAATTACTGCTGGTGGACTGCCTCACAGCTTTCGGATAATTGCACTGGCTCTACTTCAGCATCTGCAAAATGGATGAAGTGGAACTCAGTATTCTTCTCAAAGCACACGGATCCACGCATAACATGGGTTGTAAAACAGCTGAGACAAACCACTGTGACAGTTACACTGGTTCTGATCTACTTTTCAACTTTTCTGTCATAGCTACAGTAGGAAAGAAGGTATTTTTCTGGCTACAGCACAGAGACATTTGACATCTCGCTAATGTAGCTTAAATTTAATTTGGTGAACTGATATAAGCAGTGGCACAAGAATATTGTTTTGATAGTATAAACTATATCTGCATTAGAAATATTTGGAAAAGTTATTCTAGATAATCCTTTCCAAATTGCATACAGGGACAGACATGCTATGTATTTTCTGCTTTTCACCTTCCACAATCTTCTGCTTGAAAGAGATCATTGGTGCTTGTTAATGTCACAGGTTACTATTTCAGTATCGTATCAGGGTCCTTATGTTCCATGTGATCAACAGACCTGTCCCCTTGCAGCCTCCCCATCATCTCCCATCTCTTCAGCAAGATCAAACAAGTGACTTATAAGAACTGGGAGGGATTTCAGGAGGGCCAGAAGCTGGGAAGGGGTATTGCCTGCTAGAGTTGCCCACTGTCCTCTTCTCTTCACATCCTTGTGAAGGTATACCAAGCAGTAAACACCAAGCAACATTTAAATATTGGACTGCTCAGTTTTGACTTCTTGTGGTAATAATGTCAAAGGTAGTTCCTTGGTATTATTCTACAGAATAAATTTGCTTTAGCTTTGTGAGGAACCTGCAGTGGCTGCTTTGGGTAGTCTTTTTAGCTTGGGAAACAGAAGTAGACTAGCACACATATCTATCTGTGCTGGCTTATTTGCCTTGCTGAGAAAAATGCTCTACATATCTGTCCAGAGGAATATTAAATGATAGCCAGGTTTCCAAGGCTTTGCTTATATAAGCAATTCATTTAAAATAAAAATGCTATAGGATTTGGCTAGGTATAATTTAAATAAAGCGCAATAACTTCCAGTGGCTCTTGCTTTTCCAGTCAAGAAGATTTAGAGAATACAATTTTGGGATTTTCTCTTATTAATATTAATTTTTAATTTTACTTTAAAATGTCATTTGATTGCAGAGCAATAACTGACACCTCAATATTTGATGCCCTCAGGAGACTGCTTAAATGGGAAACTAGAAAACAGAGCATTAAAATATGGCTGACTGAGAGTAATGCTTTTCATATCTCCTAGTTCACAAAAAAAACCCCCAAAACCCAAACCACCCACATGTGCAGAGCATCTTTGTGAGAAACTGCTCTCATACATTACTGCCTAAATACTAAAATCCAAGGGGGTCCAGGGCAGCACTTAAGTCAGAAAACAAAAAAAACAAAACCCTAACGTCTTGGTAATGTCACGGAAAGACCCTTCAGTTTTCTCCCAGTACTTACAAACCAAACATCAGCTCTAGCATTAACATATATGTGGTTAAATAATCATCCTACTCTTTTCAAATCCAAAGTCTATTCCCAGCTCTGTCCCAAGTATATGATGTATATATTCTATACTCGACTTCTGGAACAAATACAGCTTTACATGTTTAGCTTGAGAAGCAAGCAGTGGATGCAATTTCTGTGCTAGCTGGATTTGGATGTAGCAGCTTTGACACTACATGAGGACCATCTTCTGTTCTTGTCAGTGAATAATTTTTTGCTTTTGCAGAGATCCTTAGTTTCATATTTTTGTTTCAATTTTAAGTTATTCACTTTTACAGACTGTAATGTTTCTTTTTAGTTGTTATGTTTAGTTCTGACATGGAGGATCCCTACTTTAATCTTAGAGATCCAGGTAAGTTGGTTTATGCAGGCTTTGTAAAAGCAAAGCCTATTTATGGAAGGAAAACACCTAGGGGTCATTTTACTTCTGTCAGGTGAAAACCAGCTGTCACAGCATCTCTGTAGATCACTTTGGGATGGGAAGTTACTCAAATAAAATTAATGGGGAGGAGACAGATTGATTCTTTATTGCATAAGTAACAAAAAGGGTAATAATGAAAAGAACTCAGAAGTTCATACATTTTTTTGTTCCATACATTGAAGATTTTTGGCACTTACATGGAGTTTTGATGGGAATTACATCTTTTTAGCATCTGCATGGGAAAGCAGATGAGATGACCTGGCCAACTGGTCTTCCTTGGCAGGCTGTTTCATGAAATATAGGTGATAACTGGACTGGGAGGCATTATTGACTACAACCAGTGACTTTTCTACATATTTTAATGTAAAGATTGTGTGATCTCCCTTTTGGTTTAGAAAATCCACATTATTGCTTATGTGCTTACATGCAAGGAAGAGATTGTTGATTAATAATTATCTAATGCTTTTGAAAATTCTCCTTTCCTCATCCCAAATTTCTGCCTCTGTGTGAACATACCAAAAAGTGTGGAATTATAAAACCTTAATATTGTTTTTACAAATAAAATTGAGAACTTCTGGCTACCTGATGCATAAAAGTGCATTCACTGCTTGCATACGTGTTTTTAAGTCACTGGATATGAATTACGGACACTGTGCTATTGAGAATTCAGTTTCTAGGAAAATATGATGGCTGATGGCATGGATCAGGAAATAGATTATATCAATTCCATATCTGTGCAAAAAACAGCCTGGATGGTTGCATATACCTATGGTTAACAAGATGTATCTTTTCACTGTCTCAAGGTAAAGTGCCCGTATGTTTGGAAAAAGCCATGTGCCACATTTATCAGTAATCTGCTTCAATCTGTACATGTCAGAAAAACCTGCCTGTTAAACTCAGTAACTCCATCCATACAGTGAGATTTTGTTGGCATTTGAATTTCTATTTGTGAGTCATTCTCTACTATTTCAAACAAACTTGTGATTTATTGCAGTCATTCTGGAAGCACTACCTACAGGAGCCAAACAGTCAAAATCATCCATGTCATGAACTGGAAGCTGAAGGATTGGTTAAGGGCATTGTCTTATCTTAGGATTTAAAGAAACATGCTGTACTTTGAGTCAAATATGCATAGGATATAATAAACCTAAGATAATAATAAACCTACGAATCTTGAAATTTAAACCATATCCAGTGTGACAAGATCCCTATTTTTCCACTTAAGGGTAGTAACGACCAAAAATATTTATTCAGAATCCTAGATCACTCTCATTTTTTGTTTCCTAGTCTGACCACATTTGTACAGTGTTTATGTTCATTGTGTATTTTACTATGAAAATTTTCAGACTTTTAAGCACTGACAGCAGCACAACGGTGATCGACGGCTTCTGGCAACAACCACAAATTCAGGAGATGAGAGGAGATCCATTACATCCTTTGCTGAGTCTCAAACAGCAGGGGCTAGAGATGTTGCAGAAAACTAACAGTATGGCAAGTTAAGCTATATGAGATCTCTGTGATGAACTACTGATTTTAGCAGACTTTTCAAGTATAATGGTTTCAGCAGTACTGTAGTTCATAACTGAGATGATGGTTCAGTTCTCCCTTTCAGCCTCTGTTATAGATGGTTTCCCTAAAATTTTGTTTTCTGTGAAAATTTCTCTAATTTCTGCAATGTCCCAAGATATTGTCCAATATCTTGGAAAACTTGAAAAAATGTATTCCACTGATTTGGAGCCAGCTAAGCATATGAAATGAGTAGTTCAGCAGTTGTCATTTTTCAAATTCCTTCTTTGCTCTTTGTTCTTGAGTAATTCAAGGGTTTTTATTTTAGACATTGGTCTAGAGAAAAGGCATCGGTGGAGAGAAAGAACATGAATTCTGCTACATCTCTGTAAAAAATATAATGATGTGCATGGTCTGCTTGGTTTTGGTGATGTCTCAAGTAGCGTGTGACATGTTACAAAGCAGTCCCAATGTGATATTTGTGTATGTCATTTTACTTTTAACATAATTTAAGAACTGATTAAGAAAACCTGCCAGACTTTTAATTGAGTGTTGGCAGTTGAACATGTAAAAATCTTTGTTAGTTATCCAGTGCTTAACATTTGTATCAGTACCAGTTTAACGATCAAAGGTATCTTCATGTTAAGCACTGAGAAATAACAGTAATTATGGTCTATATGTGCCAATAGAAAAAAAAACCACACCATAATCAAGATTAATTAATAAATTGCCATTTGCAGATACATATGTTCATAGTACTCTAATCTCCAAGCTAGACACTAGAGTTAATTTCTGTATCTGACAGTGCCCATCAGTCACTGTTTGAGATGGTATATTTAATGGCACTGGAGAGTTACATCATTTGAAGTCTGCAGAAAGAGGATAGAGAACAAGCATCTCCACAGACAACTGGCTCCGACTGTGAGGAATATGACTGCTGTTACAGATTTGGGGAAGGATGCTGAAATGTCATCGAACAATTTTGGATTTGTACTGACTTTCGCTGTGTTCAAACTGATTAAAAACTTAAAGGACATCTTGGCAACAAGATCTATTCAAACTTATCAGTGTTTTCCTGTTCTTATAGTTGCTTTTAATTAAAAGTACATTTTTAAATATTTGGGTTAACATGATTCTCTGCGAATCATCCAATAGATGTTTTCTTGAATAAGAATTAGAATTCACTTATCTAATAAAACACAGAAATTTTACTAATATTTCACATATGGTATTGTGAAGTTAGGCTTCTAGCTATAAGATTAAGCATATAAATTTCAAGAAACTTTTCAAAGGTGAAAATGTTTAGGCCCTGCAAATCAGATATGTAGCTTCCTTTTTTATGCTTCAAAATACTTGTGGAAATGGGAAAATATCTATTTTCCCACTTATGTGTTTGTGGTGACTTATCTTGACTGTTGACTTGAATGTTACAATTATTAAAACCCAATCTGGATGCATATTTCAGATATACAATTATAATTGCATGAAAGATTTAAATCACCATGTATCATATGTTAAAATCTGTTTAATATAAAATCCAATCTTACTGAGCTTTTTGCAATATATATATATATATATATAACATATATAGCCACAAATAATAATTAAGAGAGGTTTTGACAGGCCTAGTCATATACTTTTTTAATTTCCTGTAGCTACCATATGGATTATTAGCTCTTGGACATACGAAAGAAATATCTAATGGCTAGTTGCTGCCAACATTTCTCATTCCAACCTCCTCTCACCCAGTGGGCAACACTTTAAATTGGTCAATAATATTAAAGAATATACTATATGTGGCAAAAATCTGTTTTGAATCCAGATTTTTTTTCATGCTTTCAGTCTTGAACAAGCTCTACACAGAGTTCTGAAGTACAGAATTGAGTGTTGAGCATTGTCTGTTTTATTCCTAAAACAGGAATTTTGAGAACAGAGTCCCAAATCTATTGCTAATAAAAATGAAACAAACAATTATTTAATGAGAACTTGATAACCCCAGTGAAGCCCAAAGGAATAAATTCATGATATTCTGACAAATCAAGATCTAGACCTGGGAGAGACTCAGTATTCTTGATTGAAGCAATGGGAAAATGAGGCAGTTGGCAGTCAAAAAAGATTTAAAAAAATTTATTGGTTCTAATCCCACTTTTTCTTCAAATTTTTGAATGGTTCTTTTTAGTAGATTCAAGATGTATTGCTTTTTATTTTTTGTTATTTGTTAGTTTTATACTCATTTATGAAGGCTAGCAAGAAAACCTAAATATTAGCAGAGAGGTAACAGAAGCTGGCAAATAGTCTTTTTATATTGTTGATAATAAACGCTTGATATTAAGATGTCTTTATCTGAAACCTAGAGAGTGAAATATTCTCTGTCAGCAGGAGAAGTTTGTCAAAATGTCATTCTGACAAAAGTTGTATCAAACGCAGCCAAACTCAACATGTAACATCAGTAGTACACATTACATCTGCAATATGTGCATCATGATTCTGTTTTTCTCATCCAAGCATAAGTCAAAATGTTACTTTCTGGACACTTTTCTTACTGAGACAGAACACCAGGCTTGTCACAGAGAAATGGGAAATGAGGTACAGCGCAAAAGATTGTGAAATCTGACCTGTATTTTTTTATTTGTTTGTTTAGCAATATTTTTGTGCCAAATGTGAGCTAATGCTAAATATTTAGCAAATTAACAGTCTATTGACTGGAACTAATGGGCCTTGTTTCTGCAGTTTTGTTTGTTTGTTTTTTTAATAAGCATAGGGAACTTTGTTTATAAACATTAGAACCTGAAAGCTTCAGTAAGTGTGTATTCCTATTAAAGAAAACATACTGAAAGAATATTTGCCCTTGTTTGTGAGCCTAACAACAATAGGACCCACTCTCTAACTCTTAGTAATAGAGGTATTTTTATCTGCTGAAGTCTGACAAGACAATGGCATCAGAAATAGCTTATTCATAGAGGCTAGTATCATAAGCTCCATACTTAAGAAGCAAAAATTGTTACAACAGTCAAAGACTGTTGCTATTTCTAAAAGTAGACAGCAGTTTGACACCTGCTTTCATTTTTCAATTTCTTGATTAAAAGTCAGAAAATTAAGGTACTGTACCAGAATATTGTTCAATTAGTCAAACCACGAATCCTCGAATTCAGATAGACTTGACAAAGCTATGTAAAGACATACAATCATTGAAACTCTAGCAGTTGGACTTAACAGTTCCTCTAAAATCATATCTTCAGAAAGAACATCTCTAAAGTGAAAGATGCAAAGTAGGAACAATGATATTTCTCTTCTCTTTCTCTACCTCTGCCTGTCCTCAAAAACATGGCAAAATTGCTGTTAGTGTCTTTCCTCTGTTTTCAGAAGAAACAAAGACTCTGCTAGGGAAGCTTGACCATTTTGTAGGCTGTCATCTTTATCTGATTCTTTTTTTTCTCTCTTTTTCAGTCTTGAGCATGTTAATATTTTACTTCTATTTTTTTCTGTCTCTTTTCCCTTTATTCTTGTGACACAGTTGCTGTGCGATCTCAAGTATGTTGTTGTGTCAACCTCAGGTGGGATTTGGCCATCCTGGCCAATCTTTGAAGGACTTAAAAGTAAGAAAGAGAAGTTCTTGAAAAAAAGAGGCCAGAATAATTCACTGTGGTGACTTCCTTCAGCAAAGATACCTATATCCCTACAAAACTTTAATATAAGCAAATAAATTTCAGGTCAGCAAAAATATAAGACATATCTAACATACTGTGCCTTATTAACACTTAAGTTTGGCTCAATTTTGTTAAGTGTTTGTGTGGTCCTGCAGTGTTTGACTCTAGATCTTGTTTTTTCTGTAGAAATTAAAATTAAAGCAAATGAACAACAGCAACAAAAAGGTTTTGTTCTTTTTCTTCCTGCATGTAACTTTTATGCATATATTCCTCTTGTTGTTATTGGCACACAGATACTTTTCAAAACATATCCTGGCTTGCCTTTGTCCTCAGTGTCCAAGTTAAATCAGTTCTGTGTCCAAGGTAAGCTTCAGAATCTATGTGGATATATTTCATATCAGGCTACCATTCCTTGTGTTAGACATTTTCTTTTCTCCCTTTTAAAACTTACATATCGCTGCAGGTTCAGAACTACATTCTCTGTACCGCCTCATAAAATCTGCAGCAACAGCGGCTTTCCATTGCACTTGAAGTTCTGTCTGTACCTTGTTGTGTACCACACAACTCCATGAGCCTAACTGTAGACAATTGAGTTTTAACAGTAACTTGTTTTGCAGAGGAAGTGACTGGCTGTATCATATTTCACCCTCACTCCTTAGTTGAATCAGTGGATGCTGGAACAGCTGCAGCAGAAGTGGAATGATGTCCCTTTAAACATTTCAATTTAATCACATAGAGGGTAAAACTGGCAGATGATGCACAAAATCGGCCTGCATTAGACCGAGAGTTGCATACAACACTGTAGGAATAACTATTGGATTGATCACAATTTGTGGATAAATATTTGAGATTTGTCACTTCATAATTGCACGCTGAATCAAAACTGAGTAACTTCTTGCATAAATTGACTTCAGGTCCTCGCTATTGATCACTTGCTGCATTTTCAGTTGAGTCATTTTTCAATACCTTCGGGAAGGCCCACGGAGGCTTTTGTTCCAGCTCCAGCAATGATAGCTCAATGCTATACTTAGTCTTCCAACTGCCTTTGTGTTTCTTTTCTCTCTCAGCATGAAGATGATTTTAGATTCTTTTTGAGCCCTTACCTTCCCAAATCAGAGTGTTTCCTGTTGCAGAGGAATGTTGGCTGAGCAATTTACACATACTGCTTTCATTAGTTACATTTAGTTCGGTGGTAGGCCTGGGTTGCAGATTGTCCCTCAGTTATATAACAATATATTGAATACACATATAGTAAGTATATTACTTCCATAATAAAGACTGTATTATTATATTATATAACATTTTATATTAAGGCCAACTGTGTCCTGGGTTGCATTGAGAACAGCGTGGTCACCATGTTGAGGGAAGTGATGCTGCCCTTCTGCTTTGCTCTCGTGATACCCCACCTGGAGTACGGTGTCCAGCTCTGGGGTCCCCAGTACAGGAAAGACATTGAGCTGCTGGAGCGAGTCCAGAGGAGGGCCACAAAGATGATCTAAAGATAGAGCAGAGAACTTCTTCCTTTTTCTCTTCATAGGAGAACCTCTCCTATGAGAGTTGGGGTTTTTCAGCCTGAAGAAAAGAAGTCTTCAGGGAGACCTAATTACAGCCCACAAATACCTAAAGGGGTCCAACAGAAAAGTGGGAGAGTCTCACAAGGGAGTTCAGTGACAGGATGAGGGGTAATAGCTTCAAGCTGAAATAGGGTAGGCTCAGATTAGATGATAGGGAGAAACTCTTTGCTATGAGGGTGGTGAGGCACTAGCACAGGTTGCTCAGAGAGGTTGTGGAAGCTCCATCCCTGTCAGTGTTCAAGGACAGGTGTTTAAGGTTGGATGGGGCTTTGGCAAACTGGGGCTTTAGGCAACTTGGTGTAGGGAAGGTGTGCTGCCCATGGCAGGGGGGTTGGAACTAGATGATCTTTGAGGTCCCTTCCAACCCAAACCATTCTATAATTAATATAATAAATATATTCAAATTTATTTAAGAACAAACTATTTTTAAGCTTTTAAGGCTTGATCATACTGATCCATCTATATAACTTTAAATATGTACAATGTGAAGCTTTTTATTTAGAGAAAGTTAAACTGATAAATGCATTTGTTATGATTTTTTAAACAAATAGAAGTGAAACAGGATATAAGACCTACATTTATACAAGATATTAAAACTACAAATATTGTAAAGAACTAAATGCATGGCCAGCGAGCTAATTGCTTACAAAGAGGATAAAACTTAAACACGCTTAGGGTTTGAAGGAAGAGCAATGTTAAAGTGTGTGCTAGAGAAGAAAAAAAATATAAAGTTCTCTGTACACAGGACTTTCGGGACAAAAAGTAGGGTACTGACATGGCATTAAGATAAATGTGAAGAGAAACATTTTGACCACAAGGATAGTGAGGCACTGGAGAGATTTAGAGTCTTCAGATTGTTTCCTTTTTAATATGGTATCATGTTTAAAACAAAATATTAAATGTGTGCTCTTAGCAGTGATATTATGCAAAGTACCAACACTGATTAACATAGCATTGAGATCAAAGTAGTACTTATGTTTAAAAAGGTGTTAGCACAAACAAGCTGCAGTAGGATATTCATCTGCATCTGCTATACACTAAGCAATGTCTTATACAAATCTCTCCAACCAGCATTTATGTAGTGTTACGTATGTGCACACTTCCAAAAAACTTAGCAAAATTATCCAAACTACAAGTTGAATGTGTACAACTGAAGCACAGTTATCTGGTTTAGAGCCACACAATATACTGTTACAAATTAAGGCCATTGCACAGCTAGAATCCGAATCAAGTTCATTCAAAACATGGATGAGTTGCTCAACCACAAACTTAATTTTTCTACTGTAGTAATATCTCCTAAGTATAAGACTTGTCTTTGTGTACATGATGAAGCTCATTTCTAGTGACCAAAAGGATACCATTATTAAATGGAAGAAGCAATCTAAAGATAAGATTTTAATAAATGAAAGGTTAAAGCTAGCCACCACACTGTGAAAAATGAGGCTACAGAGAGCAGATATCAGCTGCCCAATATGGGAGGGAGAAAAAGGAAGAAAAAATGCAGGTTTAGAAACCCGTTTTTCACATTATCCAACTTGTATATATTTCTAAAGGAAAACCAAAGTTTTAACTTCACTGGACATGTCCAGCTGGTGCACCTATAACTGTAATGCACATCAGATTCAGGGGACAGAGACAGCCTTGTCTGTCAGGAGAGAGGAAATCTTTAACAACTTTTTTTTTCCTGTGGCAGCATTTGCAGCTTATTTGGAAAATACAGTATTAAACCAGGAAGCATTAAGAAAGAAAATGAGAACAAGCTCAGCGGTGAGTGAGGCACAAAATACTGAGGAAGTAAACAAATCTCTTCATCCAAACTGAGATCAGAGAGAAGGGAGCTCAAAGGAGCTGATCTTTAGGGAAAAGTGGGTAAAGGAGCCTGAGGCACTGGGGTAGATGGCAGCCTGCAAGCAGCTGTGTTAGGTTTATAAGGTCTATTACTTATTTAGATTTGTAAGGCCTATGACCCATTTAGATTTATAAGGTAGGTTCATAAGGTCTGTGACCTATTTGCTACATCAAATTGAGACATGGTTACACAGAGATAGCCCCGCTACTGGAGAAAACATTTGCAGGCAATGGTGTTCTGTTGGGTAACCCTGCTTGCAATTCCCTTCCTCCCCTCCCAAACACGAAATAAGAGCTGTGACACACCAGGAAACCGAGAAAAACTTACAGCTGCAACTGTGTGTGCGCCAGTGGCACAAAGCCCAGGGCATGCTGGTGCTGGTTAAAGCAGTCGTGCTAATGTACAGTAGTGGCTTCTGCCTTGAATGAAAAAGTCACTGATGGAGACAACAGGATAGAAGATTCTGGACAAAGCCTTCTGTAAGTAGATGGACATGTGTTGACATGAGAAAGTTAATGTAAAGCACTAGTATCGAAATGTGGAAGACAGCAACTGGTGTGTTCCTAAGACGATATTGTTATTTATATAAAAAATCTGCATTGGCAAGAACAAAAACTGTGTGCATTACACACACAGCAACCTATGAATCTTGCAGGTCATCTAAAATGACTACCAATATATTTTTTTTAAATGCTAGAAATTTTCTTTTTGCTTATAGTTTATATAGATATCATTTGATGAGTGATTTAGAAATTACTTTGCAAAAGGTATTGAATCTTCTGAAAAATCTTGGTTAGCATAAGAACAATTCCACTTGAGTTCTGGATAGACCTGAGATCCATATCATACTTTCCATTCATTTCAGGTGAAGAGCATTTTAAATTCAGGTTACAAATTTAAATGACATGTTGAACATAACATATAGAAACCTGCAACACCATCCTTTTAAAGTATCTTGGAAACTTCTAAGGCAAGGATGCAGAGCTGGAAGCTTGGTGCATAGAACACTTGAGATCTTTTTGCCTTCTAAAATAAATCTCCAATACCTAGTCCTGAAAATGATTACTTTAGGTCCTCTAAAAGGAGACTTTTCTGTGGAAAACACTCCATGAACATTTAGTCACTGGTGATCCTTGTATCTTTTTATATCCTAAAGCCAAGATTCATTAAACCATGTAAACTAAATGCCGTATTTTGCACTGTTATTCTTGTACTGAGCCTAATTTGTATTTGATGTATTATTCTCCCTAAAGCACTGAATCTTTGAAAACATCTGCTATTTTTTCACTAGTACATAATAATTAAACTTAAAAATAATAATCATAATTTAGAAATTAATAATACCCCCCCACCCTTTATTTTTCAGTTTTTTCCACTTTCAAACTTAAATTATTTTAATTATTTAAATTTAATTTAACATTGTTATTTCTATTAGTATTCTAATATTAATAATAAATATGGAATTAATACTATGTTTCTAGATGTTGGTTCCACAATCTTGTGGAAAATTCTGTGTTTGATAGGGATGATATGTGGTTTGTGGTCAGACTTTCACTATCCTTCTTTGAACCTTTTAAGAGACCCAAATATCTCGGTCTTTCGGAAATATGAAAATCGATGTCTACAGTATAATTCAGTTGGTAAAGAGTCGTTCACTAAAATGAGTTGTCAGTTGATTCTACAGGTTAGAAACTCAATATTCCCTCAGATTGAGTTTATGTGGAAAAATAATATTTTAGACTTTCTGATACTTTTTTTAGCCTTTAATACTAATTTTGGCCTGAAAGACTATTTGAGATTTTTCAGAGACAAGTGATCTGGGATAGCATTTATTCTAGCAAATATCTCCACCAGAAGCACCAAATCAATTCAATCAAAAAGCAAGCAGATGGTGATAGGACAGCTATACTCTACCATGCTTCCGTTTTATACCTAAAGCAATTATGTATTACTATTCAAGGAAGCGCGATCCAAAGTTCTGTCTTTACGCTGCACTCAGTATCATGTTCTATATTAAATATCATAAATGAGAGAAAAAAATTAGCCTTAAGGCCTACAGCAAATTGACCTTGTTCTGTGATCCCCAAGCAGACTCTTGATACAACATATGTATGCCGTGCTAAATAGTCAGTTCAACCTTTTGAATCTTTTTTTTTTTTTTAATTCAAGAGAAAAAAATCCTAGCACCATTAGAATCTGGTATGGAGGCTTTGTAGATTTCAAACCAGACAAACTCACAGTTATTTGTATTAAACTGAATAATACAAATCCAGTGGTCTTGGATATACCTAATTTGAACTTATCTCTAAAAATATTAGCAGGAACTTTTTTAATAGTCTTGGTTCATGTTAATTTAATCCAAATTTCATACAGCAGGATATTACAAAGCCTGCTTACATCTGAAAGAGATATTACTGCCACCTTTTCAGGAAAAATATTCTCGGAATCCAACTGTTTACAAGGAAAAATGCAGTTCATGTTTATGAAATGTTAAAATTTCTATTCAATAATTCCCTGTTTTCTTTTTACACAAAGTAAAATAGAATAAGGAGACGCAAATTTTGTCAGTGCAGACTGCTTCACTTTCCAAGATGGGACAACAGATGGATTTTTGAAGGGAGATCGTAAATTCACTATGCAGATATTAACGGGAAGTCATCCCAAGTTTGAGACACAGCTGGAAGAATGTACTACGTTGTTCATTTGAATCTAGCTGGAAATGAAAGTCAGACTCACGGAAAAACAGGGAGTGGGGGATCATTTCCCCTATTCCTCTGGGAGGAGATAGACCTGGAAATGGGGTAGGAATACCTGTTCTGGTCCAGAAGAGGGGACAGCCCTGTTAGCTACCCTAGCTGATCTCTGACGAGTATAAGAAGAGGGACACATCAGCGGGGAACAGGGCAGCTCATTTATGCAGTTCCCTTTGCTAATGCTGAGAGTAGTGTGTCAGATGGGTATCCTATATTTATCTCTCAAAAAAAGTGATTATCCAAGACAAAAGACCTCTTAAGATGCAGAAGTGCAAGAATAGCCCAGACTCATTCACAGTAACTAGACCACAAGGAGACTGGGGAGGAGACAGCTATATCCATTTTCTCAAGGAGATACAATACTGATGTGAAACTTCCCATGTTCATTTCAAGCCTGAAGTAAACTTGGCTTAAAATAAGCTTCCAATCAGAGCCTGAAATAAGCACCTTGCAACATCTCCTAGTGTGAAAATTCTCTTTAAAACATTTCCTATTATGTTTTCTCCCTTTGATATACAGAGATTAGGCTTGAAGGCACCTTTCTTTCAAAGCAAGAGGGGGAAAAATAAAACTACTCAAGCTACAACATTATATTTTGGAACATGTTCAGTTTGGACACCTTTTCTGCTCCTATCTTTTGAACTTCCCTGTATTTCTTCAGACTGAGGCTGCATCTAGAAAAAATGGATATGTGCTCAACATTTTCTCTATGGCTTTGCATAGGACATGATTTACTGAAAAAGGATCATTTTCACTTTGATCACCTTGAGCTATGCTGTCACAGCCATGATTCCTGTGGAAAAGAGGAGAAACGGTGAGGTAGCTCTTAATCTCATACTATCTCTCCAGTGTGAAGCAAGTTCTTGGTGAAGAGGCAGAAATAAGGAGTATTAAGAGGCACTATTTCTGGCTGCTTCTTGACAACTACATGATCCATTTGTGTAAAGCAACTATTAGCACAATGCTATGCAATAGCAATTACATCTGTCTTGTTTAAATCTTTTGATCATGTTGTCTTCCCTTGGGATTAACATTATCCATCTGGCTTCAGTGGAGTTAATTTTCATCATAGCAGCCCATATAAAGCTGTGCTTTCCATTTGTGTCTGGAATGGGGTTGTTAAAACACCAGAGCTGTGGCTACCACTGAGCAGTGACTGCACAGCACCATTTCTTCCTTTCACACACTTCTCCACACAAAGGCCAGTAGGCTGGTGGTGGGCAGGAGGCTGGGAGGGCACAGGGCCCCCACAGCTGACATAAACTGACCAAATGGATGTACCACACCATGTGATGTTGTGCTCAGCAATAAAAGCTAAAGGAAAGAAAGAGGATGTGTGGCTATTCATGGTTATGGCATTTGTCTTCCCAACCAAGTGTACATTACAAGTAGCAAGGTCCTGCTTTCCTGGAAATGGCTGGATGTCTGACTGCTGATGGGAAGCATTAAGTAAATTCTTTTTAATTTGCTTCTTTGTGGAGTTTTTTCTTTTCTTATTAAAATGCCTCTATCTCAACACAAGTGTTTTCATTATATGTTCTCCCCCTGTGCTGCTGTGGAAGGGGGAGTAAGAGATCAGCTGGGTCTTGCAGGCAGACAAGGTCAACCCTCTAGATGCTCTTTAACTATACTTCTTGAATCAGTAAGTAAGAAAAGACTCACTTCAGCTGCTGCCCTGTGAAACTCTTCTCTAAATTCTGACTATTTCTGTTATTTGAATGGTACTACCTTATAGGATTATTTTCATTTGATAGCATATCAAGGACAGTATTAGGCCCTGTCAACACATAACTGTTTCCAATTCTGAGAATGTAAGTTGATTTTTGTCATATTATGGCTATGTGAGAATTTCTTCCACCTGCTCTTGCAGCCCCAGTTTCTTAAATCTGTCTGAAATCATGTGTGCACTTTTAAACTCTGTGTTGTATTTTACTTGGTCCTGAGATTTATTTATTTTTGTGTTTTCATAATGAATCTTTTGAGGATTTCCAAATTAAGAAATATAGTACATATATATCCAAAACGTATATATGCAAAACATATATCCAGTAGATATATGTCCAATTAATTAGATGAGTTCTTCTTCTAAGTATGTATTTGTTTATGTCATTATTACAGTCCACTTTCTTCTTTGTGATTGGATTTTTAAGGTCACATACTGATGTTTCTTGTTAATGAATACACATTTCCATCATACCTCTAGTGCAATATTTCTGCCTTGAATATTGGCAAACAGTGAAGGAGAAGATGATGTTTTAATTCAAGTTCTACAACAGGAAAAGGAAACAAGAGTGAAAGAGCTGAATATATTTAATCCAAGTATAGAACTGCCAAGTAAAAGAATGCTTACACTAAAACAAATAATATGATATGTTCTTGAAGTCACTTGTGGGTGGGCTGCTCATTTTGCCTGTGCTGTGTTGCAATTATATCCTGCTGAGCGCAGGAAAAGTTAGCTAACTCTCAACATCCCTAGAACAAAAATCAGTGTGTTGCCATTTTTCTTCTCTACCGAGTTGTCATTATCAGCTCAATTTCCTGCTTGGATGTTTTCTATTCCATCTGATTCTTTGCATCATCCAGAAACAAACTTTAATTGCTTCCTTCGTCATCTTTTGCACAGAATGAGAAAGTGTAGTCTGTGTTCGGAGCTGTCATGGTGCCTCTAGGGATCTGAGCAAAACCAATTGAGGTATTCACATTTTTCCCTTAACATCCCCTTTAATACACAGGTTTTATAGAACTGTACAAGTTTAGAGTAGAAGCAGATAGAATGATCCTTGCTCTGTGCATTGCTTTTAGCGTGGCTGCTGACTGTGTGAGTGGCTTATGGCTTGGGACCAGAGAACTGAAATGTGGCAAAGTGAATATTATGTATGTGCTATGGGGGGTGATACAGAATTATATTACAGATGAAAAGCATCAAAAAATGGTGGTTTGCTTATTTTTTGGCTGTGTTTGATTTTGTCTGGGTTTTTTTTTTGTTTGTTTGTTTGTTTGTTTGTTTTGTTTCCTGGAGGAATACAGGTAGTTTAGACTAGTCAGACACTCTCCGCTAGCCCAGGTTGCCCAAAGCCCCATCCAACCTGGCCTTGAACACTGCCAGGGAGGGGGCAGCCACAGCTTCTCTGAGTAACCTGTTCCAGTGCTTCACCACCTTCATAGAGAAGATTTTTTTCCTGATCTAAGCATTGAGTTTAAAGCCATTACCTATTGTTCTCTCACTCCATGCTTTGAAAACAGTTCCTCTCTGGCTTTCCTGTTGGTCCTCCTCAGATACAGGAAGGCTGACAGAAGATTTTCCCAGAGTCTTCTCTTCTTCAGGGTGAAAAAAGTGCCAATAACTCACTAGTCTTTTCCTCAATGATAGTATTGGTAATACAAATGAGCATGGATGCTAAAATGATGTCTTAAAGTCCACTGTATCTCATTTCTTGCAGTGTTGCTCCTAACCAAATAAGGAGACATGAATTTGACCTTGCAATCACTGAAGAATGCATTAACTGTATGCTAAACACTTGGTATGGATCTCCAACTGAGTATTCACATCATTAAAATCTCTGTATGCTTAAGGGTGTTCAGGATTGGGGTTTATTTCCTTCTTTCCAATTTCTTTTAAGAACAGACCTCTCCTTCCAGGTGTGTTCACCTTGTTCTAAAGCTTGCTGTCAAATCTCACCAGGTAGGCACAATCACTGGATGGGTACAATGAGGAAATATCTATTCAGATTCTGAGCATTTCATTAAAATGCAAACTAAAGAGAAAAAAAAAAAAAGAGAAAATTGTAAGAAAAGAATCTAGTTAACTATGAGAAAACAGTCATAAATAGGGCTTGCCGAAGTGCTTCAAAAAGGCACCAGCAGACCGAATTTTTTTCCACTGGTGCCCTGTGACCAATAGTTCTACCATAACTAAAATTCTCAAGCCATTAAACTTGCCATTTGCAAGCTTTATGACAGAGTAACATAAATAATATATTACCTATGACATGGATTTTGCTTTCAACCAAGGGAGCTGAGACTGTGCTCAGCATCAGTCAGCTTATTTAACCCCAACACATGATCAAAAGTCTGGGAGGTCCTTTGCAATGGAAAGCAGGAGAACACTAGCTACCTGTATCATTTAACATTCCCCACCCCAAAAAAAGAAAAAGGAAAAAAAAAAAAAGATGTGAGTCTTGGTGAAATGGCAAGAACCTCACTTCACTCTTCTCCCAGTGCTGCTCTGGAATATTATGCTGAAATTTGGTAACAGTAATAAAAATTTCCAGCACCTTGTAAGTTAATGCAGGAATTGCAAGGATATTTGTGCTCTTAGTTAAGCTATAGGCAATTTAGACAAATTCTCCAAACAAGGGGACAAAATCCATCTCTGCACTAAGCTTAAAACTGTAGAGTTGTTTTAATGTAAACTATTTAGTTACTCTAGGACTGATAGGGAAGATATTCACTTGTTTAAAGAACAGACCAGTTAAGACTAAAAGAGTATTATCACTCAAAATTAAGGGTTACTTGAGCAATGTTGAATTTTATTTGGTTATTGTTTTAACACGTGAGAAGGAAACAGACGCACGAGACATAAATTTTAAGTAGGCGTGCTTGTTAGGACATAGAATTATTGCCAATAGATGTTGATCTCTTCTAAAAGGTCAATACCAAAAAACACTATTTGTATTTACACCCCTTAGAAGAAACCAACCTAAGACGTAGTCAAGTAAGATAGACAACAGGAAATTTTGGATGGCCAACTATTATTATTCAGTAGTGACCATTCAGACCTTCACCGTCTGAATTCAAAAAAATTCAAGAGGCTTGTGAACACTAGTAGTAAAGTGACGTGAGACCTAACATTTTGCCAACAGGTAGACAACTTACTGAGAATGTGCAGGATCTAATTTCTTAGCCTGAAGAAATTTAAACTCTCAAAACCCATTTCCCTGAAAGTACCCCAAACACTTGCATTCTGTACTTTGCTTTTCTTAGTATCTCTGGTGCACTTTCATGTTTTTTCACCATCAGTTGATGCAGTGGCATCATTGTTTTAGCTTCTACTATAAACCTGCTGGAAGGTGTGACATGGTTAATAAAAAATGTAACTGTAGAAGTCCACAGAACATGTCAACTAAAGTAACCTTCAATAAAACCCCAAACAACATTGTTTGAACTTGTAAGAGTATTAAAGAAAATAGTCTTTAAAAAGTGGCGAGCAATTTGTCTCTAACATAGAAGTAAATGACATGCAGCTGGTGCTCAGTTGAAAAGCGCTGAAGTTCATGGAGGACCCTTTGAAGTTTCATTTGTGAGTCAGCTGCTAGCATTGCACAAGAGACCCTTTCAAATAAGTCTCCATGGCACTTTTTGAGAAGTTTTCCTCTCCCAGTTGAGCTGATGCCCATTTCTACAGTTGGATGAAAAAGGTCTTACTGTTTCTGAAAAGTGTGAACAGATTGTGAAAAGGTAGACATGGAGGAGGCTCCTTCCCTTTAGTTCATTACTCTGCTTTTGGGACTTTGTTAGAATGAGAGATGTCAAAAAACAAGATGATTCCCACAAGTATACTTCTTTGTCAAATAGTAAAAGACAGAACTAATTCATAAAATTATGAACAGCTCTATTTATATTGTACCCTTTAATGAGAAGATCCTTTGCATTGTAATTACAGACTCTGAACTCAGCTATTAGAGATTACACATGAATGACTGAACTGTTGCAGTTATTTCACTTAAAAGATTTTCTAATTTTCCTCACTGTGTTCCAATGCCTCAGTGAAGTAAAAGAAACTCCACTTCTTCATAGAAGAAGAGACTTTGACATTTTTAGGGGACTGTTCAGACCATGAGTAACGTTTTCTATAAACAAAAAAAAAAAAAAAAAAGGAACCTTGAGGTATTCTTACCTATCCCAGGTCTAGGTAAATACAAAGCTTACATTAGTGAATTAACTGTGATGAATAAGTTAAACACGTTGCCACATAGAGTAAGCAGCTCTGACAAAGGCTCTTTTGCAAAAATACCTGTTTTAGCTAGTGTATGATTTTTTTAAGTCCTTAACTAATGCACTATATTACACAAAAACTTCAAAGTAAAACAAGATATTTTTTTTTATCCTTTTACTTTTTAAAAAAAAAATTGAACAGAAGTGATAAAATATATTTGACACAGAAGCTAATCCCAGGATAACAAATAATACATGGATGGCGGACTTGGGGAGAAGACAATGGAAAAATCAAGAAACCCAGAAGCACACTGGTCTCTACATTAGTGCTAAAATTGGCTTTTGGGCTCTAATGAGAGCAGCAATTTTACAGGCAGCAGATTATGAGGCGCTAGCCAGTTCAATTATGAAGAGTAGCAAGTCAAGGAATTCAGCCTAAAAAAGTAGGACTGCACACTCTGTAGGGCCAAACACGTCCATCCTGGATCTCTGGTGAGATTGCTTTCGTGTGGAGCACACTAATGCCTTCTGATGGGCTCAGTCACACTCCGTGGCACTTTACACTTCTGCACTTCCACTAAAATCCGTGCAACTGTCATTATAGGGCTTAGCAAGAGAAAGGGTAGTAATGGAACTGCTCTCTGGATTTTGATAAGAGGCATTACCCAGCAGTTTTGGGAACCCTACTTTGCATTTGCAAGTAGCATCACTGAAAGAAGTAGTGGACACTGATACTCTGTGTTTACACATGCAAGTAGAGCTTTGGCTCTGACTTTTCATTACTGCCTACAGTTGGACTTCTTGGACATGAGGTGGCAGAACCTGCAATCACTGACTTTTTGGCATCCTTACACACACAGAGGTGTAGTTAGCTCACTGGACAGTGCTGTTAAAATGAATAGAACTGTGTACAGAATAGGATACTAATTAACTTCTTCCTTGTCAGGAAAGAGTGATCCTTTGAATCCAAGTAGATAGATGGCATATGGTAAGACACCTGACAGAATGAGAATTAGCGTTAAAGTACTTTAATTTTGTGGCTAAAGAGTTCCTGGTCTCTTTTAGACATGTGCACCTTCTTATAGAGAAACTCACCCTTGGTCTGAACTAAGAGAAATGCTACACAGCAAATTAGCAGCTATCCTTGTAGTTCCCATTCACAGGAAATACTTACGGGATTTCCAAAATGTATAAACTTTTATTTGTGTCTGCTCAGTGCACCTTTTAAAAGTTACAGGGATTTTTTTTTCATATCTGGATTATGGTTTACTACTACTTTCACTGACTTCAGGATGTGTATTTCTAATTCATTTAGCAGTAAACCAGGAACTAGTATTTTGTAGAAGATATTATATGAGCATCTGCTTTATTAAAATAATAAAAATATATAATGTGTCAAATACCTCTTTCAATGCTTGAGAGCATGGTTGGTTTTTCCCCTCAGGTCAGCTTTTCTTTCCCAACTGTGCTCCACAATTACTTTCAGAATTGATTAACTTCCAGTTTATAATGACATGTCTAGCAGTTGTGAAATAACCAAAGTCAGCACTTCTTCCAATGTTGCATCTCTGTGAACTGATTCAAACCATTTTATAGTTATTGAGTTGGACATTTCCTCATTACTCAGGGGCTGGTGCCAACCAAGATCTCTTAAAAAACACAATCTCCAAACAAGCCTTTTTGTTTCTTTTTTTATTATTATTTTTTTTTGTATTGATATTGTTTTGAGTATTTGATCTTTGTGTAAGTGTGAAGTGAAATTAGAGTTAAGCAGAAAGCTGAAGTTTGCCATTGCAAGCTGCTAAGTGAAATATGGGAGAGGTCTCTGGAGTCTAAACTCTTATAAGGTAGAAAAGTACACTCTGCTCCAAAAAATGCCTACATACTGTGTAGCACCATGGATAGGTGATAATTTTTATTTTTCTTTGTTCACGATACAAAGTTTGACATTTACCAGTGCTCAGGGATGGATAATTACAAATTTGTATTTCATTTTAAGGAATAGCAACATGCTAAAAAATATGTACAGTTTAATATCTTGTCAAAGATATGATAGGTAGATTTAATTCTTTTTCACTTTTCCATTATGGGTATGTTACCCTATCCTCATGTGGAGTCCTGAGTCTCTGAACTTGTTTAGAGCTGGAGTAGACTGAAAGGATCAATTCCTTGAAGAGACAATACACTTATAGATATCGTTACACAAATGTCTGTGCAGACAAACTTCAGTGAAAACAACACAAGCCATTTGCTCATATTGAGTTACTTTTAAGCTATGAAATTTTTATTAGGCTAAGAATGGACTCTGTCCTTAGTTATTGACCCCTAGGCTACAGAAAGAATAAACATATAGAAAAAAGTAAGAATATTTTTTTTTACCAATTTTGATTAGGAACTTCTGTGAAACTGTTCTTAAAAACAAACCAAAACAAAATGATAATGTTTTCTGTCCAAAACTAAAAGAACATTTTTTTTGTCCAAATATCTTGGAATTGGGTGCAATTCAACACATTGCTAATTTAAAAAAAAACAAACCAAAACAAAACCACAAAACCACAAAACCAAAAAAAAACCCCACATTATTTAGAAGTTGTAAAATAAAAAGTTATCTTTAAAATTTCTTCTCTTCAGTTTTCAAATTCTATTAAAAATAATTACAAATTTTCTAAGAATCTCTGCAAATTCATATTTTTATGTAAGTTCAAATGATGTGAAAACATTTTAAAAAATGTTTGTGGGATGTGGAAGCCATTTATTTCACTCCTTCTTCAACTGTCATAGGACTTAAAAAAACAGGAGTTTAATGTTACAATCTGTGATTATAATTTTCTTACTCTACTGACCATGCATAGTAGGACCTTCCACAGGAGGCACAAGTTCTGCTGAAGATAAATGAGGAGGAAAGAACTTCATCACTAAACTCTGTATTACTGCATATTTACAACTCCTTGTCAGGAAACTACTCTGTCATTTTCATTGAAGTGGAAGTGGTAGAACTGGGGAAAACGTGTTAGCTATCATCCTTCAGTCAGATCTAAATATAACCCCTGGTAGGATTCACACAAGTTATTTTAACAAAATTTTGCCTGCCTAAGGCAGAAATTGTTTCCTGTTTTCTGCTGTTCAGATGATGATGAACATTGTGTTCTCTCTGCAACTGAATTAATGCACAGAAACCAGAAGATGAAGAAGTGTCATGTATTTTCTGGAATTTCCATATGAGAGAGCTAATACTTTGCATGGTTATGTTCATGATTAAAGGTTCCTGAAGAATTCACAAGGCTTGAACTAAAACATAATCCTTGTCCCTGTGCAAATCTCCAGAGAGTTCAAATTCTTGGGTCTTACAATTGTGATTCTACTCATTATGAAAGATCTTCCAACATGTCTGTAAATTTATTCCTTGAGCATTATAAAAGTATAAGCCTTTCCCTTGCGCTCCCTGGGAAAATAAATGGTTTAAACTCTTGCTCTAATCTATGTTACTGGCTATTTGTAGAGATGTTCATTAAAAAAAAAATAATCTTTTTAAAGTAAACCAACTGAAGATATTTTTCATCCTAAGGATTTCTAAGCAATCATTTTACTTTAGCCAAGCTGTTGCTGCTTCTATGCTCTAAAGGGAGAGCGGAAAGCAAGACATCCTGATGAGTGCAGTAGAAATTGCAGTGCATTAGCTAGAAAAAAGGTTTTAGGTGTTCTTGCTGAGTTGCTTTTGATTATAAGGGACACTTTAAAATCCAAAGCTAAGAAATTCTGGTATTTCCCATCCTGCTGCTAACATCAGCAAATAAGTGCAAAAAATGCACCTATTTACCAGGCATGGCACCACGGTTAGTTATAACAGTTTTGATGCCAGTTAATATAAGTTTCATCAGTTTCTTTAAAATCTGATTAAACATTTTAATGACTAGCAAAACTTGTGCTAGGTCAAATATTTTGAAAGAAAGAATACCTTCACTGCCTGTCAGAAGCTACAGGCCATCCACAAGTAGTTTAGAAATAAACTAATCTGTGGACCTGCAAGGACAGTGACTGAATTTTAATTATTTGGGTTTTTTTAAGTAGAATACCCAATGCACAATAAGTGAGTCGTAAGACTTCAGTAGAGTCTAATAAACAGATCAATAGACCCAGTGTCTTGTTGTCAGCTTTACATATGTATATGTTGCACAAACACGCACATGCAGGCACAGCTAGGGGTGTATATATGTAAGGATGTGAATATTTGGTGTCTTTTGGTATTGCTGAACTGTTGTGCATGTTTCAAGTAGCAGCTATAATCACACTTGTAAACAAAGTTTTCTCCCAAACTGTTTTAAATATTTACAGCTCTTTTCACTTCATCTGCAGAAAGACACAGGACATGCAGCTCTTGAAAAAAGTCTGACAGGTGGAAGCAGTTGTTGCAGATTTCTGTAATACATCAGTATTTTGACAAATAGCAACATGTACATAATCCCAGTTTCACTACCAGCCAAATAGCAATGGCAAACGTAAAGGGGAACAAATAACCGTTAAAATAAAGACAAATATTTTAAGATAAAATAACCATATATTAGAAAAAAATATCACGGATGAACACATGTAGTTTGTCCTTGGATGCTATTCCCAGTGACACACAAGTTGAATGCATACTTAGTGAAAGTCAACAGGGATTTGACTTTCACTCTGTGGAGACTTTCTAAACAAGGTGCAAAGCTGGGAGTTCTAGACAATGTCTATAATTCAGAATATATAATTTTGCTTACAATAGCTTTTCTATGTTTCTGTTTTACATCAGCTTCTGGTAATGATTAAGCCACTAAAGGTTTGCAAGCAGGGCATGCCTCTGGATTCTTAAAATATTAAGAAGACTGAAGTTCACGTGGTCTCTTTTGTACTGAAGACCAAGAAATATGTTTTAGGCAGAAAGTTTCAGGTAGTAATAAAGCATTAGTAGCCTGGATTTTGCTGATCCAAGTTGTTTATTTTATTAAGCTGTAAATACATGTTTCCTTTTCATACCTCATCTGTTTTCTGCTTTACTGACTCTTTGAAAATGATGAAATGTGAAATAAATCACAAATTAAAAATTTCTCATTTAAAAAAAATCTTAAATTAGCACTAATAAATATTTTAATTAGTGTAACATTTTGTTATTAAATCTCATCCATTTTCATCATATTTAATTAAATGCCATAAGGGAGTAGTCAAAATTAAGATTAAACTTAAAATTATTATAGTTCAATGTCTGTATTTAACAGAATAAAAACTTATTCTCACAGGAAGATTCAGAGCACTTTCTCACAAGATACTTCAGTAGTAGACAGAGCTATCTTTTCCAGAGAAAGTAATTTTGAAATTGAAATTCTTCATTTCAATATGATCCAAATGCATTAGGCAGTTTACTCATCTATCATAGGGTTTACAAATGTCCAAATGTGTGTGTACACATATGGGGAACAGAGCATGAAAATGTGCTTCATCGCTGGTGGAAATGTAACAATTCAGCAAAACTAGGAAATCCAATTTATTTTAGTGATATTGTGCTATTCTGTCTCAAACAGAATAAATAGCTGTACTGATTAGCACTGAATTCTGTTTGTAGCTTCAACCTGAAGAAATATTTATGGCAAAGGTATTTTAAATTGATTCTGATTTTTAAAATCTTTATTAGAATGCCTAGAAAAACCTTTTATTTGTTCAAACCCAAACTAATAAAGAAAACAGATGTAAAATTTTATTCGATTGAATAAACCACCTGCAGTTTTAGCCTTTGCATCAAAACAGGACAAACTGCATCCAAAATGCATTACATTTCTGTAACTGCTTCCGGGTGATTCTAAAGACCCAAAGACAGGCAAATGAGATCTCTGGATTCAGACCATTGTCCTCTAGTCTCACCAACAGTACTCCTTTATATAAAAAGCAAAGCTGATGAACATTGCTCCATTTAGCATGCACTGGTGTAAATATGAATAAGCAGCAGTTGAAGAACTGGTCCTTCCATTAACAGAAAATGCGTGGTTTTCAAATGCAGCATATTGCAGTATTCAAACACTGACATATATGGATTTTATCAGATTAGGGTTTTTTAATGGTGAACTTATGTTTATAAAGACCATATACATTTAGTAAAGATTTAAGTTCATGTAGGTGACCTTGGTTTTTTTTTAAACTCATAGTTTGTCATATGTATATTACATTTAAGTGAGTAGAAATAAAGGTCAATGATTATCTGCCTGAGCATAGTCAGAGAAAATACTAATTCATATGGGGAAAAGCCCTGTCAAGGCCTGTGCTTATAACAAACCCTTTCATTTCAGTGCTTTAAAAAAAGGTAATTATTCTCTTATATAAATCTTACTAGAAATGGTGTAAGTCTCTGGCCTGCATCATGGTCCTAAATCATGCCAGGAGCAGTGCTAGAAAACTGAACACTGCAAAGTCACATCACATGTATGTGTGTTTGTAAACAATCGTTCTGCCTGAACCCTTACCCTGCCATTACCCAGATTACAGGAAGACATTTGGACATAGAGGCCAGTAAACACATGGGAGGTGAAATTGCCATGGTTTATTGTTGTGCTTTGAGTGCAGACTGCCAATATATCTCCTTGACACAACCATAGAGTCACAATGTTCATTAGGTACTCCTCCGCAGCATCTGTCTGTTGCTGCCCTTCTCACCAGTCCTTGAGATCTTCGCTGACTTGTTCTTTGTTTGCTCTATTTTGAGAAGCACTACTAGGTATATAGCCACAGCAGACTTAAGTGACATGGAATTTCTGATTTTAAAAGTGCATTAGCTCATTGAATCACCTACTGACTTTAAAGTAGGCTACAAAATTCAGGCATTATGCAGGCTGTGATGGAGACTTATTTCTATGTTTGCTTATTTAAAAGAGAATCAGACTTTATATAACTGCCTCATTTTTTTTTTTTTTTTTTTTTAGCAGGATGACTATTTGTAGACTTCTACTATTTAGTCTTCACCATTTATATTCATAAAAAACAGCCAAAAAGCTCTTTACAGCTGCAGATGTACACAGGCTCAGAGCCTGGACAAGCTACAAAACCAATTGGAACCATGAGCCGCAAGCAGAACCTGTTTGAACAAGATTTCAACTTACCTATCTCTATAACTGTTGTGCTATTCCAAATAGAAGGCTCAAAAAGAGTGTTTATAGGCATAAAATTTACAAGAAGAGTGTCATGAACAAGAAAAATGACGTTTTTTCATTAATGCATGGCAGTTCTAAGTAATGAATGGCATTATGTGTTTAATTTGTACTCCCTTGCCTCAGGCTACTTCATATTACAGAGTCACAGAATACATATTCTGCTAGAACAGTCTTCTTGGATATCTAATCTGTAATTTTTTTATTTGGATGTGTAGAGGAATTTCCTACCTCGCCTCTATGATATGCAGTTGATGTGCTACATATTTATGTGAGGGGAAAAATAATGGGTTTGCGGAGTAAATGCCACTGGTGATGAAATTATCCGGTTATTTTATAATCCTTACAAATCCCATTTTTATAATTCTGTTTATCATTTGTGATTTGATTAACTGTGCCATATCATGTGACAGATGGTGGAGGGTAAAGTAAGTCAGATTAACATGTAATTAATACATGTAATGTGTAATTAATTTATTTAATATGCATTCTCTTAGGACTTGCTCTGTACAGAACTGGTGAAAAAGATCACTGCAGTTAACATTACACTTCACTGGAGACCTGATCAAGAATATTATTATTAATGTGCTCTTGATATCATAGGAAACAGTTATATAATGTTCTAGACGCTATGTCAGACATCTTCAAACATTGGCTGGCAGATATTACAGGTTCATTGTATATATTGTTACATTAAATTTGAAGTGAAAACTGGGTTTCAAGATTTAGTCCCCTTAATTATACCGCAGGGTTTGAAAACAACAAAATTAAATGCTTTCTCCATTCATATCTGATAAACTGAAGTAGTTTAATGATCAGAAATTCAGTGTTACATCATCAAACTTCAGTTGTACAGTAGTATAGAAGAGAGTTGTACAATAACTTAATCAGCACCATTGTGCATTATCCTACTTCGGACTGTACCCAGCTTAGAAAGGATAGTTTAATAATTGGGATGAATGCCATAGCTGTTTGAGGTTTGTTTTTTCTTTCCTCGGTCTTCTAATGATCTAGGAATATACAGTAGAGTTATGTCTTAATTCATCAATAGCAACTGATGGGAATATGGTGTTTTAAATTAAAGAGGGCATTGATCTACCAAGGTTGTATTGTGTCCAGTTGTCAATGTCCCATTTTTCAGAAATGTGGGGAAACTGACTGGAGGAAGTTACTATCATCCTGTCTTAATTTTTTCCTTCAGTCGTTTTATGAGACAATGCAAGCTTTCTCATAGGAAACAGTGAAAAATCAAATAAATGTATATGCTTTACCAGCTTGCACAGATAAAAATAGATCTGTAATTCTTGAGCAGAGCTAAACTTCAAGGAGTTATGCAAGAAGAAGGGGTTTTGCTTTTTCTTTTTCCTTCTTTTCTTTCACACGCTTCTAGTATATATATGTAAGTGCTATTTCTTGGAAAATGTTTAAAATAATTGAAAATCTGCATGTCTTTTCCAATTGACCCTCACAGACTGTTAAGGATCAATGGAGATACCATGTAGCTGAGGCAGTATCTTTTGACTATATAAAGTTCTTGCATGACCCATTCAGCAGAGAAATGTAACTAGAAAAAATATCATAGCTTTGAAGCAGACAGAATTTCTTCCTTTTCCTTCACTGTTCCAAGGAATCTTTTATCCATGGGAATGGAAATTCTATCTTTTTAACTGTATTGGGAAGTTCTGTACCTGTACATACATTGAAGATGCAAGCACTTTGTTTAGTATTACAATATTTTCTTCTTTTTTTTTCTCATCAAAATTTCCTTCTGATGCATCCTTAAAAAAGCCCACAAGCTTCATCTTCTACAAGTAACATCATCACTACCGTGTCATAGTCTTTAGTTTGTAAGTAGGTTTTCAGATCTTTCTCTTTAATATAAAAATGTTAATAAAGGCAACTTACTGACATAGAGATATGTTTCTTCACATGCTTGCTTTTTTTTTCTTTCTTTCTTAAAATTATTTGTGAACAAGTTCTTCACCCTGAGATAAGATGTTACCCACTGCAGTTCAATTTTATCTTTTATTCTTCTAAGCTTCATTAGAAAAGCCTGAAGACCTGTTTTTAAAGCTGGGTCTGGCCCTTGGTAAAATACAAGGAAGAACATGTCCTTCATAAAAGAATGAGGAATAAAAGGAAAACTTTCTGGGTAGGCAGGGAGTCAGTGATTAGCCAGCCAGAGAGCAAAAGATGCTCAGAGAAAAGGGAATATGAAGGTTTCTTAAAAAGGAAATGGAAGTGGGGGAGAGAAGAGGGGGAAGAAACAACAGAAAAAATGTAAGACAAAGTGGACATAAGTCATACTAAAATGCAGTAGGAACAGAATATATGTGAGCCAAAACTTTTATGCAAAGCAGAAGTATATTATGCATCCCCAGCCTCCTCACTGGCCTGGCAGCATGAGCAGCTGAAAAATCCTTGATTTAGTGTAAGCACTACTTAGCAACAACTAAACCGTCAGTGTGTTACTGCCATTATTCACATGCAAAATGCCAAACACAGAACTAAAACAGCTACTAGAAAGAAAATTGACTCTTATCACAGCTGAAACCATGACACAAATGGAAAAGTGTGTTCCTGACTGTGTGCTGTAGGACATTCACACAGCTAAAGAAAAGAAACATGAGAAGTTGCAATTTTTTTCAGGTATAGACCACCCAGAAAAAGTGTCATTGTTGTAATAGCCTGAATAAAGTAATGACGTTTACACTAAAGACCAAAATTTGTGGGTAGGGTTGGCTGCAGTTCACAGAGAAAACTCCAGCAGAATGTAAATGGGATGCAAAGGGCAAGTACTATACTGCTGAAGCAAAGGAGAATATGTGAAAACGTGTATGGGTTGAGAAGAAGTATGATTAATATTTTCATGAGATACGTTTAAGCATCTTCACATGATGACAATGACAAAAAGTGGTTTTCAGTTACTTACATATCTACAGTAATGTGCCAGATGCAGGGAAAAAAATAAATAAATAACAAATGACAACAAAACCCAGATTTTTTATAATGAAACAATTTTAACAACTAAACAAAAATCTCATTACATTTTTTTCAGTCCTATAATGTCAGTAAATTAGAGAATATCAGTGATCCTGCACTAAAGTGCTCAGTTTCCCATATACTTTGTCTTTGACAGAAATGGGGATGTAAAACAGGCCAGTTTTCTAAAAAGAAACTTTATTTATAGGTGCAAGTTAATGGATGTTGCTGAGACAAGCACTCTTAAGAGATCAGTTCAAATCAGTTACTGCCAATGTCTGTCACAAACAGCCTACCAGAAACTGCATCAGTACAGGACAACTGCCAAGGGAAGGCAACATGCTTCTGGAAACAAATAACCATTCCAATTAGGTCTTAACATGAAAAGGGGAAAAAAAAAAGAGTACATGTGGCTCAGTATTGTAGGCTAATGGTTGGATGTAAGAGAGATAAGATTGGTAGGAAGAAGCAATGCATATGTGTACAGATTCACACACATCTTTAAATGTAATTATATAAATCAGACCAGGCTTCTGGATACACAACAGTCCAGAAACAATTGCAAAACAACTCATATTCACTTGAAATAACATGGTAGCAAACCAAATTCAGATTTCTGATACATTAGAAAGACACTGAACAACCAACATTCTGAATGTTTGTTGGCAAATTCCATGCAGTGACAGCTATCAGTATCTACATACCTTTATAATGTTTGCATTCTAAGCCAAGCCTTGTCATCCCTGACATAGTGTGTCTTCTTATGGACTGAAAATGGGAACACTTACCAGTAATTATTGTAATAGGTCTGAATAAGCATAAATGATTCCTTTCTGCCTTTTCACAGAACTCCTTGTCTCAGATATCACCATCCAGAATTTAATATCCACATTTAAAGATTATTTTTCTATATGTGCCTTTCCCACTGTAATCTGTGCACAGTGTGTATGTAAACATGGGCATCGATATTATTTCCTTTTGCAATCAATGTTGTGCAAATGAACCATGAACTTATTTCTTATTTTTTACTTTTCTTATTAGAAAAAAGGAAAAAGTCTTCATGCTTCCCACTCTGGCTATATAGACAGCATTCTGATCTAAGAGAAGGTAATAAATCAAACCTTTGCTCATCTTTTGTGAGCCTCCCCAGACATCCATATGAGTGAGATTGTGTGCATCTTTAATCTTATGCTTATGTCCTTTCCTGGGTAAGAAAGGACTGCTGCTGGATGTCTCTAAGACACAGGGACTTCTACATGAAGGGAGAACAGGTTTCTGGGCTCCTTTTAAAAGGATTCATTTTCAGCCTTAAATATTTTTACAGAAGCACTTGGGCTAGGACTTTCACTGCAGACAAGTCTCCTACCAGGAGTCTTGGTGAAGGCATGGAGTGATGTAAAGCAGAAGGACATACATCCCAGGTGTGATTACTGGAGGAGTGTCCTACAGTCAGTTATCCTGCCATTTAAATTAGTGAAGTTGTTGAGGAGCTCCAGGTGATGGGGAAGCAGGTTTTCAATTAACACTAAATTTCTATGATACTTCACTTCCTGTCAAATGATTAGAGGAGTAAACTGTCAAAACACAAATATTTAGGTGTCCTGGGCAATCTAAAGTGGGGATTGTGGGGGGAATGCAGCTCCAATACATGAGCAGACCCATACAACATCATCAGATGCCCACAACTGACTGGTGTTGCAGAGCTGGAGGGATGTAATGGGTCTAGGTGCACCGAACACTGAGGTAGGTCTGTCACGGTCTCCTGCATGGGGCACAATTCCCTCCAAAAGCCTGCTCCAATGTGTGCTCTCCAATAGCTGCAGCTCCCTTTGGGGCACATCCACCTTCTCTGTCATGAGATTGTGGATGGACCACATTCTCTTTGAGGAGCAGCAGGTCCATCTTGGAAACAGACCGCTCTGTCTGACACAGGGGCAGTTTCTGGTACCTTCTCCCAGAAGCCATCCCCATGACTCCCATCCCAGCCTGGCCAGCAAAACATTGTCACATAAGCCAAATACATGGTTCCTGGCTACTAGCAATATTTTCTTGTCTCCTGCAGCACATTGTTTCTGAAGCTGTCTTTTTTTCTGGGCAAGTTCAGCTGATCTCCAGAAGGATTTGCCCCTTTTCTTTAAGAAATGCCATCTCACCCAGTGTCCTCAGAGAAACAAAACATAATTATGAGTAGAAATAAAAGAAAGCAAGACAGAAATACAGCTACAGGCCACTAACATTTTGGCTTGCGATTCCTATAAATCTTGGTTACTCCTGAAAGAAACTTAATCTGAGCTATTAGAAACAGAGACAAGAAAGCTGGCAGAAAGTGATGGGGACAAAGACTAAATGAATAGCATTAAGTGAACTCTCTTTACATGCTTTAAAAAAGCCCAACAAAACAAAAAGATGCGTTCATACTTTGACGCTGCAGTGTTGGCAAAGCAAAGATCTAGTTCATAGGCTGAGGAAATGCAGAGTGCAGATGGCAAAGGCAAACCTTAGCCCCAGTTCATACTCTAGCAGCTGGTATCCCAAGTTTTGTATCCCTCATTGGTCTCGCTTCCTTTCATTTAACAGCCAGACTGTTATTTATTTTCCCTTTTAACAAATGGGGCTTTTGTTCATTTCCTTCCTTCAAGCAGCCCCTTCAATAATCTTTGTTTGTTCCTGAACTTAGTTGGTTCTAAGTTGCTGAATCATCTCTGACATAAAACACAGTGAGGGTAATGTATGCAAAGCAAAGACTACTGAGTTGGGGCACGACGGTGCTAATCCACTTGCATTTGCTCCTGAGAGGAACGTGCCGCTTGCCACTGTCAGGAAAGGCAGCAGAGCACAGCCACAGGCATTGCACCAGGGCTGCATCACAAATCAATGGGTACCATAAACTTATTCACTGTGATCCTTTGTGGGCATGGTCGGAATGGGAGGGTGGGTGTTCTCTTTGCAGTATCTCACGTTGACTCTTGGAAAAGGGAGCAGCTGCCTCTTACACTGCAGAGCAGCCTGGTGACAGCTCACGGGAACAGATGGCAGAGCAAGTGCCTCTTTCTTTGCATTTAGGCAGTCCCCTTCTCCCCTCCTGCTTCTCACAAACAGCCTCGGTGAATTTTCTTCATGGTATAAAGATACTAAACCTTTTCATTCCAGGAAACAATCACCCTTGCTCTTTCAGGAGTAAAAAGAAGAGAAGAGGGGGAAATCTAAAGTGCTCATTTTTCTTCTCCCCACCCTCCTCCTGGGTGGGGTCAGTCAACTGAAAAAAGACATGAGCTTTGAAGTTGTTTTTTTTTATTTTCTCTTCCTGTGAGTTCATCTAGAGACAATATTAACAGCATCTGGCAGTTGCTTTGCTGTACAGGGAAGGATTAGGGTAGTAGAATCCAAAAGTGGAAAGAACTAGTGTAGCCCTTTCTCGACTTCCTCATCAGTGCCAGAGGTTTTGCCTTTTGTCTCAAAAATCTGAAAACATAAATGCTTAGTTTAATGATTTAGTATATAGATATAAATATGGATAGTTTATACAGATGTAAGCAAAGCTTCTGCACAGCACTTATACAGTATCTGTTGTCTGTTAAGTGCTGCTAGATGAGGAAAAAACACATGAATAAGAAATAGATTTCAGATATTACATGGTGTCCCTGTGATTTAGATGCACGAATCCCTATTGAAAAATCATACAATGACTCACATCTGCCAAAAAGATGAAAAATTATTTGGAGGTCATAGGGACACTTTTGTAACCGCGAGTACAGCGAGCTCCACTGGGGCCAAATTAACATGGTTAGGTGCTCTGCTCTTTTGTAAGAGAGGTCCACCCAGCCACTCCGAGCCTGCTGCTGACAGGAGCGCCTGGAGCAACCAGGCTTGGATGGGAGGTGCTGGAGGTAGGTCACCATGCCGAGACCAATTCCTTCAGACTGTCTGCAGGCTCACTGAGTGCCACTGAGTTGACTGTACTCTCTTTACCTTTGCAGT
This sequence comes from Heliornis fulica, assembly GCA_013399135.1. Taxonomy (NCBI): domain Eukaryota; kingdom Metazoa; phylum Chordata; class Aves; order Gruiformes; family Heliornithidae; genus Heliornis; species Heliornis fulica. Next base: position 145,417 of record VXBZ01005714.1, on the reverse strand, counting down.
CTGGAGTTGCATGCATTTTTTTAAAAGGCAATTTCAGATTCTGACAGAATTCCAAGATCTCTGGGACTTTAAACATTCCATAGACTCTGTAATGCCTCGCCTTTGATCCACACTTGCTTGCCCCACATTTGGAAAGATTCAAACAGCAACGTAATGCAAAACTCAACCCCCAAATATATACTGAAACAAAGCAGAAGGTCATCTATTTCTATTCCTGGTAAATACTTGATTTCCTGAAGAGAAAGTCTGAATCACAACCCTTGATATACCATGTGTTAATTGAATATAGATATTTTTCAATGCTCTAAACGATGAGTATACGGGCTAGATATTTGCATGGGGAAGCACCTGGACATATTTGTTGATTAAATGCTCCTGTGAGTGAAGTTTGGTCTCTTTTTTCAAGGTCTTTAGAAATTGTTTCCTGATCATCTCCACTTGTAAACCAGCACTTTTTATGTATCCCATTAATAGGAGTTTTTTATTGCAGCAGATGAATCTGAAGAGACTGAACCCTGGGAGACACTCTTTGTTATGTGCTAGTCTCTCTTCAGGGCTTTGCAGAATGTCACGTTGGAAATGTAACATGATGGGAATTGGTGAGCTGTGCTCTCATGCAACTGGGTTTATATAAACACTGAGGAGTTGTTCTGGTTGATACAGCCTGTAACTTCTATAAGCATTGTCCTCAAGATGCTATTCTTCAAGTGAGGAAAAACAACAAATATTCTGCCTTTGTGCTCCTTGTTGTGAAATCACATTAAGTTAATGCAGTTTTGCATAACTTAACCCGGCACTGAAGTGGCAAAAGCACAACCACAACATAAAAACTTCAGGCTGCAAGGCCAAGACTGATAATATTTCAAGTACCAGTGAAGTGTTATAGCTCTGCTGCTGTTTATGGAAGATGTATCTAAAGGTTTTTTTTTTGTTTTTGTTGTTGTTTCTATTGTTGGTTTTGTTTTTTTTTTTTTGCCTCTTTTTTTTTTTTTTTTTAAAGTAGGAATGTTTTCTACACATCAAAATAAACCATAGTGTTTAGTTTATCAAACTTGCAGTCCAGGGGCTTTAGATACAGGTATACTTGCACAAGAAATTACCATGGTTTTCACTAAAAGTATACAGAGTCTGGGTTGAGGTAAATAGATAAATCCATTATAGATATTTTTCGTTTCTGAAAAGAGTCATTATTAGATCTGTATTCTTTTATTCTTGTTCCTGAAAGGGTGGGTAGTACTACTGATGAAGGCTTGAGCTCTGTGAACTTTTGCGCAATTTCACTGCCTCCTTGGACTCTGGATTATATTAAAGAACAGAAATAATTACACGGAGGGGCCTGTCCTGCATTCCTAACATAAGCAAAATGCTTATTGGATTTGCAGCGTAGGTCTGTCTTTTGTTTAGGAAAAGCTTTGAAGCCTGTTGAACAAGGACCAAGTCAAGATCTTTGAGTGAGACCCAAGTGCTGTTCTACATAAATAAGACATACAGTCCACATACACAGAGCATAATTATTTACATTTGTTGTGTGGATTCTTTGTAATCTGCATTCCTTTGACGTGTATGGATTTCATAAGCATGAACTGACTTTTGAGATGGCAAGAAACGCAGCACTTCATACAGGGAAGTGGCTTCACATACATAAAATATGGGTGACGGGTTTAATTGTGTGTATATTCACTACTGTCCTCTACTGGCTGAATTGAGAACTGAGCAGCTCTATATTCGGTAACACTGGGCAAACGGGAAAAAAACCCTGATGTGCATTCATTCAAATTTGAAAACCAGTTCTGAGCCAGCCATGCTCATTGCTTCTTTGTGTTCATATTCCCATAATGTTGAAGTGAAAGACTATTTTTTTTTCCCGATCAGTTGTCAGGTTTTTAAGATTGAGGTGATATCTTCGCAGCTAGCTTCCACATTGTAGAAAACAGGACAATTTTTTCAGTCACAGAAAACCGCTTTGTGTCTGAGAAGGAAGCCAAAACACGAAGGTAAAACAAATGCTAAAAAGAGGTGGCTTGAGTTTAACCTAATTGCTAACTGATTGGCATGCTCAGAGAAAAGAGGGCTGATACCTTGAGGGCTGCAGAGGCAGACATGTGAGGTCCCACCCCTGTGTGAAACTGTGAAGGAGTCCCTGTGGCTCCCAAATGTTCTCTGGAGTGCTAAGGAAAAATTAAATCCTGAAATAAGGCTATTTAAACCTGGCGTTTTTATGTCTTAGATTGCTATGCAGTGCTTTTGGGGCATTATGCTTAATTTAGTTTTGGTTGTCTGATCTATTAATTCTGTGTTAGCCAGCAGGAATACACACAACTATTTCCTTTATGGCACTTTCCTCTAATGAATCTTAGCTTACCTGTTGTTGTATTGTACTGCTCTTAATTATGGCATGTGATAAAGTCTTCTCATTCACTGTAGCCTAATCATATTATGTAGTTCAGCATCTTACCACAAGGATTTTTTCTAGAGATCATCCTTGAAGAGGGGAAAAATACAGCATTGTCCTTGATCACTGATCAGCTCTGAGCACTTCTGTATCCAAAGAAGCTGGGTTTGTATCCCTAGCAAAGAAGTGAGAAGGGAAACTGACCTTTCCTTTAGCACAAGAGCACATGGAGTTGGTGTATCACAGCAGTATTTGCTGTAATTGCAATCAGAAAGGCTGTGTGTGTATGCAGCAGCAGTTGGAAAAATGGCTGCTTGTAGAAATAAATCTCCCCTGAGATCTCACTGTGACAGTACAGCTTTGATTTCTTTCCTAATACGCTAAAATACTGTGTGTTTTTATGCTGCCCCAACTTCAAGCAGCTTCCTACTTTATTTTATTTTCCAGAATGGAGGGCAGAAGAGGGGAAGAACTATAGTGTGGAAAGATGTTGTTTCAGACATGTAATCCTGATTATCTGACACTTTCACACTTTCACTTCAGTGACAGCTGGAGCTAGTTGAGGACTGCCGGCTGGAGGGTAGGTGTGTCAGGGCCACCCAGCCTGGCACAGAGCATCCTGCAGCTGAGCTGCTTCAACATGGCAAAATGGAGGCACATCTTCATAGCAGTGTGCGGAAACCTCAGCGAAGAAGCAGTCTGGTTCTCATGGTAACCAGGATTTCCATATACTGCAGGGGTACACATAGTCTGACATCACTTTGCTGCAGGGAGGATTTCTGTGCATACTCAAGGACTAAATTAAGCCCTTTGTAAATGGAGAATGCGTGTCCGTTTTCATGTCTGCAAGTGTATGGCTTTCTCTGTGTGAAAAGGGAGAGGGAAAGTGAGAGAAAAAGAGGATATGAAATTCAATTTATGTAAGGAGAAATAGAAGCAACCCTGACACAATCATCTTCTAATTTTTCGTTTGCATTCCATTTTTAAAAGCAATGCTATCTTGCACTGCCAGGAGGAAGGAAGGATGGTAGCAGCTTCTTTAGGTCTAAGAAAATTTGCTTTGCAAATCATAAACATGGGGAAATTCACTTACTGAATGTTAGGTGATGCTTTTTCCTGCAACATCATATATACAGATTTTAGCAGGGAAAGGCTGTAATGAAGACGTGATATTCATCATGCATGATACAGTGACATCTGGTGTAAGACGTGCTGTGCTGTGTGCTGCAGTTCCCGGCTAGGCAGATAATCCATGTGCTTTGGTGTTATCAGACTCTGCCCTGGAGCCCAGTGAGGGGTTGTCTTGCCCCTCATTTATGATGAGTTGTACTTAACTGCAATATCTTTCAGGGCCCCATATTATTCAGTTCTGTACATACATTCTCTCCTGTCAGGTAGAACCTGACATAAAATCTCTATTGTTTAGGTAGGGAGATTGGAATTTCCTGAGTGTGAAAGGTCCACAGTTGCTTACAGATAATTTATGATAGGCCTATATATGGTCCTAAAGAAGCTTGAAATTGGCTGAATATCGAAGCCATCTAGCATCACTATTTTTTTGGCAGTAACACCAACTCTGAACTGAAAATGCTTCTTGCACAGCTCTTTTTGTCTTGTATTAACCTAAATAATTTTGAACCCTTCCACCTCGAAAGCTTTAGTAAGGGCTTGTGTGAACTCTTATATATGGAGATCTAGCAGGGCTAAGGCAGATACCAGCTATTATAATGCAAAACTGCAGTGCTTCCCTTTTCCTCATTAGAAACTCTCATTTTCCTAAATGAAATTTAGTGGAGCTCTGCATGGGAGAGCTATCCACACCACCACCTCAACAGCATGATGAAACAGCGTTCCATTTGTTTTATTTTTGAGCAGGGTTCTACTTCACAATCTGTTTTGTGCAGCACCGAAGATATTCCCAGGTGACCACGAATCAAGTGACAACGTTAAGTAAACAGCGTATTTGTTGTGAAACCGGTGTACTGCTAAGTGATACAGACCCTTGAACAAACTGCTGCTTTTGCATGTTTTAATCAACAGATTTCACTCTTCTTCCAAATTACGGTTCTCTTCTTTCACCTTGGCTATGAACGACAATTTTATTATGTTACAGTACTGGAAGTTAAATGTTAGATGTGTAATCACAAATCTAATGATAAATGTCCTTACTGGTTACCTCTGTGTGGGGAGGAAAATAAAGAGAGGAGGTAAAAAAGAGGAGGGCTAAAAGCCAGACCTTGGTATTTTAACTGCTATATCCTCCAGTGAATTGTTTCCTTGCTGGCAGCTTCTGGTAATTGTGGAAAACAAAACTGGTGCTTATGTAATGCCTTGAGAGGAAAGAGAGCCTGCTTCGAACTGACAACAGCCTTGACAGCTTGAATGTTAAAGCAAGAAATATCTTGTCAGAAATACTGGATTTAACATTGCAGAACCCTACCGGAGTCCTTTGCTCTAGGAAGGAGAGGCAAGTGGCACTTTCGCATGTGGCCTTTACCACAACAGCGCAGGGCCACTGCCTGTGATTAACAATAAATAATACCTGAGAGGTTGCTTTGATATCTGCTATATGCTCACTCACACTTCTGTGTCCCAGAAGGACCTGATTTTTCTGGCCTTCACATTGGAACATGGTGCAACCACTGTGATAGTGAAATCAAAGGGATGGTTTCATTAAGCAGGCTGTGCTGCTTAGCACCAGAAGTCCTTTGCTTCCTTTTTTCAAAAAAGATCCAGAAATGCATTCATAATTAATTATAATTTTCTATTTAATTGTAGAAATATAATGGAAAACATTTATTTATCACACAAGTAGGAGGAGACATGCCTAGGCTGACTGTGATGTGAGCTAATATACTTCTCTCTACCCTTTCCCATACCACTTTTAATCAATATAGGTCTTTTTCATATCAGTTTTTTTTTCATATTTTTTCTTTACTTGTACATAATACTGCAATGCAAGAATGCACGTTATTTATTCTGGTGTAATCATAAGCAAAATTCTAGGTCATAAATGTAGAACTTGCAGGGATGCACAGAATCTGGAGGCATCGATAACCTGTAGATGGCATTATCTTGAGAGAAAGGTAAACAGATTTGCTTTCTAAAACTAGAGACTTTGAGAGCAAGACAGAACCCGTGGGAAGAGTGATTAAAAACAAAAGAGAATGTCTCATTACTTAATAAAAAAAGGAAATGTGTGAGAAAGAAATAATCAAAATGCTCCCTTTGGGGCTTTTTAATATCTTCTGTGCTTATACTGCCTGGACTGACCAAAGCCCTTGGCTGGGGGCACTGCCCAGTCCCTGACATCCCCTCTGGGATGCTGCAGCACCCACGTTATCTACCCATCATGGTTCTGCAAAAGCAGCCTGTACAGGCAGTGCCCATTTGACACTCCATCATGCTTCCTATGAGTTGCTGTTGGGTTTCTGCTTGCCAGGAGCAACCAATTCTGCCTAGGCACAACCTGAGAGCTTGTGGGCTTGCCACCTTAGCCACCATGGGCTTCTGCAGGATCCCCTCCCCAAGGCTGAGAACAGGAATAGAGGAGACATCTCCAGGTCTGGGAGGTTAAGAGCAATAAAAATATCCAACACATGCAGTGTGTGTAACAGTGGGTCTCTGGTCACCACAGGCAGAATGTCAGCCTGAAAAGATCTTCTACTAGCCAAGGACATGTCACTGGTCTGGCTACGGATACTGTCCAACAGCAGCCCATGTGGCAGCCCATCAACACCTTTCTTGATGCTATCTGGTCTTCTGCTGCAGGTATTGTGGACAGAGTTGGGGGATTGGCAGGAATCCACCAACAACTGTGATAGCAACAAACAAAACTACATAGCTATATGTGTTTCTTTTTATAAAAAATTACTTGTGCTTAATGCAAATTCAATACAATATTTAAAATATTATGCCAATAAAATGCATGAACTATGTGTGTGAGTGTGCGTGCATATATATATGTGTGTGTGTGTGTGTGTATATATATATATATAAACTATAGATAAAATTAAGAGTTACACAAATTATACTTGCCAGTTATCAAAAGAGTCTTTGGCAGTACAGTTCCAACATTATTTTAGTCTCTGAGACTGTCTCACAACGCTCAAGGAAAAATTAAAATTGTAGATTTTTTTCTGAGTTGTTATAAATCAGGATGATAAATTTAAAAGCTTCTGTATTCCAAATACCTCAGTGTCTCTCTGATTAAATTCAGAGTAGTTTAACTGCTTGGTTCAGTTTTCAACCATTCATTCAGTCGGGTTTAAACTCTGAAAGGCACCCTTTACAAGTCACAAATGGGAATTTTCATTCCACCATTTTAATTTCAGTCAAATCTCTGATATCAACACAATCTCAGTAAAGAAAATAGCATTATAAGTATGTTGATAATTGTGTGCATTATATACAATATATATTATATGCAATATAAAAATATATGATATATAATAATATATAAATTACATATATTATTAATTTACATATTATATTAATTATTTATGTACTATGTTATGTGCATAATATATAATATAGTATTATATATTATATGTCATATTGCATATATACTATACATTATATACAACATATGCTGCTGGGAGCAGCATACGCTCTCGCATCTCAGATTCCTCAGAAACTTTAGGTGATGCAGGCATTATGGACATAGTAGTGATCTTACTGCCTCTGTACTGCTTCTCCTTGCAGATGATGCGATTGATACTTTTCTAAATGTCCATATTTTTAATGTTATTGAAAATTATTTGACTCTCCTGAATAAGCCCTTCCAGTGCTGCTCCTTTGCTGCATTTTCTGAGGGAGTGGGAAATGCTATTAAGCGGTCTGCCACCCTCCCTCCCGTAACAATTTGAGATGTTAAATTTAAAATTTGATCTCAGCCATGATCCTATGCTACTAAGCTTAACCAGGGGGTTGCTCTGTAGAGTTGCTTGACATTTGCTTTCGGATGGGTTCTGCTCTGATCTGTGTTCATTTTCCCCTACCCCTGAAGATTCTGTTTGACATTGCCACTGTAGTTTTTATTTGACTATAGCCTGGTTATCGGAGTTCTACTGCTAGAGTGGGTAGTGTGCCTTGTAAAAGCAGATTCTTCCTCCTCCTCCTTCTGCTGTTTTCTTACTTGGTCTCTGACTTGCTTGGTTTTTATTGCTTGGATAATATTTGGTGTATCCTACAGTCTAAAGCACTATGATGAGTGTAACACATCAAGTGGAACTTCTACCTTGCAAATACTCTAAAGAATAGGAGCAAAATAAAAATATCAAATAAAAAAACCACTTTTTCCTCAGAAAGAAATAACCTGACTGGCAGCAAATACTCAGTAGCCCTCAGAAACTTCTTTTAAGTGAGATTGTTGAAATGCTCAATCAGACTCGGTGATTGGAGGTTTTACCCATTTCTTACATCAAGTTAACACTTTTTCTTCTTTAAAATTGCTTCACTTTTATTGTATTTATTCAGTTTAAGGAAATCAGGCAAGGTATTTTTGAAACAGATAGAAATGTGATACTGTGCCTAAAATTTTCTTTAGAATGACGAGAGAATGACTGTAAATAGCATGTTAATCTTCAGAACCGCTGGAGGGAACTGATTTTCAGAGGTGCTGAACAGGTATGCTGACCACGTGTAGGATTATGTGTTCCATGCCTCTATCAGGCCAGATACATTTCAAATGTTGCAATGTGCGGTTTTTTTAAACTTTTTTCACTACACTGGAATTTATATGTTTGCAGAGGACGTGACCTCAACCACTCTCAGCTCTGCATTCCTGAGCCCTTTTAATTTTTCCTCCTGCCCTTTCTCTGGATCAGTAACCATTGATGACTTAAATAATTTCTCTAGGATTTTTTAATATCTTCACCTAAGGGCTGAAGTCTCATAAACTGCAATATCCAAATATATCTACAGCATTTCAGCAGCATTTTTGGGGCCATACACAACTTCCAACAGTAGTTTTCAGATTAATTTTCCTGGGAAAGGTGTTAGATGCCGTGCCATGAAAGAACTGAAATCAGCCACTCAAGATGCAGCTGACCACTGTTCAACAGAATCTGCATGGGCACCAACGCTCAGTGATATTCAAACGAATCCAATGCAGCTAGAAGCCCAGAAAAATACAATGATGAAATCAGCAATCAGCATGAGATTAATATTATACTGAGTATTGCAGGAATTTACATTCAGTTTTCACACTGTTACTTATTATACATTACCCCAGAACAATATAAAATCATTATGAACATTTGAAACAGTAAGTGAATTCCACAAACATGAGATCACAACGCACATTCTCCACTTTTTAAAATATATTATTGCTATATTAATCTTGGTATTCTTTGTTTAGAATCTGGCTACAATTAATTTGGGGATGCTTCCAAACACGGCATGCAATCTTACACATAGAAAATCAAAACAATTGCTGGTGCCTTTCTGGTCCAGATTCAAAGACTGCAAGCACTTTAGCTAACAGGATTGCTTTTATTATTTTAATTAATTTTCTTATCAGTGAGGAAACAGTGTCTTAATCTTCAGAGTCAGTTACCAGTACAGAGAAATCTAGTTCTCGTAATTACATTTGAGATGGCAGTTTGCTTAGTTTGATGTGAAGCCACACAAGAATGCCCCTCAATATATTTTTCCTAGACTAAGATCTTCCAGGATGTCAGGGGTGGTTTTTTTTGCTAACTACACCTTTGATATTCTGAATACAGGAGCAAACACCCTGTTCTGCAAACTGCAGCTATTTAAGTCTGCGAAATCCCACATCAAATCTTCCCTTAAGTTCTGCATTTATATCTCTGTATTGTAATTGGTATGCACATATGTACATGATTATGTATGTGGTAATTCAGTGAAATACACATATATCATAAATCAAATGAGCACACATGTACCTAGCTATTAACATCAAATGTTTAAATGGATTTTTCTGAAGCCTGCAAGTGCAGGTGGGCACAATTTACAAGGCTGTCTCAAAAACAGACTTTATGTTTTTTTTTACAGTTACTCTGTAAGAATACAATTGTGAACAAGATAGTTTATTGTCTCTTTCACTGGTAAATCTCATAGAAAAGAGATTCTCTATGTTCAGTAGCTTAGCAATATATGGAATGGAGGGTGTAGTAAACTTGAGAATTCAGTACAAACATTTGCTACTCAGTGAAAACTTCTGCATTGCCATAAAATAATTTTCTGCTGCCAAATCCTTTTTTCTTGTCTAATATATAATGTTAATCAAAGACTTCCATGAGAAGTTAAATTGCCTTTGAAAATATTTTAAGTTTAGTGAAAACATTAGTGGAGTTCAACAGCTTGAGGAGATTTGTCACAACATACAGACAGCAGGAAAGAAACTTTGAATTAAATGGTAGATTGGATGATTCTATAAATTATAAGAAGCTATTGGATAAAAAGTGTGGTGAAACTGTTATCTGTGGTATTTCTATTTAAGAAAAAAAAGATATATAACTATATATAAACTATGTTTAATTAAAACAGCTTCTAACAGAAGCTGAGATAACTGTAAGAAGACAGGATGCTTGCAAGTCGAGTTTCAAAGCTTTATTTGAATAACAGGTTTACCTTAGTCCCTGGGAAAATGATGGAGAAAACAAGTATTTACAAAATATTAAAGAGAAGAAGGTGATTGGGATTAGTCAGCATACTGAAGAGAAATCATGTCTGAACAAATCGATGGCACTCTACAATGAAATGATTGGCTCAGTGGATATTGCTTATCTTGACTTCAGGAAGGCTTTTAACAGTGTCTCCCACAACATCCTCACTGACAAACCAATTAAGTATGGGATAGATAAATGGTGAGCGGAGTGATGTGGAATTGAAACTGAGTGAACTTTTGGGCTTACAGAGTTGTGATCAGTGGCTCAATGTCCAGATGGAAGCCAGTAACCGACAGCATACCTCACAGAACAATATTGAATTCAATACTGTTTAATATCTTCATTAATGACCTGGATGAAAGGACAGAGTGTAGTCTCTCCAAGTTTATATATAATACAAAGCTAGGAGGGATGGTCACACACCAGAGGGCCATACTGCCATCCAGAGAGGCTCTGACAGGCTGGAGAAATGAGCTGACAGGAACCTCATGAAGTTCAGCAAAAGAGAATGCCAAGTCCTGCATCTGGGGCTGAATGAGCACCACTGCTTGCCTGCTGGGGACTGCCTGGCTGGAAAGCAGCACTGCAGGCAAGGAGCTGGTGACCTGGCAGACATGAAGCTGGACATAGGATAGGAGTGTGTCCTTAAGGCAAAGCATATCAAAAGCCTTTTGAAACTAGTCTCTCTACAGTGGTGCCCAGTGACAGGACCATTGCCCAGAGGCAATGGGCACAAACTGAAACTCATGGGGCTCCCTCTGAACATAAAGAAACACTTCCTACTGTGAGGGTGACTGAGCACTGGCATGGAATTGCTCAGAGAGGTTCTGGAGTCTCCATCCTTAGATATATTCAAAAACATGTGGACATGACCATAGAAAGCCTGCTCTAGCTGCCCCAGCTTGAGCAGTGGATAGGTAGACGAGATGCCTTCAGAAGTGCCAATCTTACCCATTTTGTGATCCTGGGTCACATTAGGATGGTTGCTAGCAGGTCAAGGGCTGTGATCCTTCCCTTCTACTCAGCCCTGGTGATGCCACATCTGGCGTGCTGAGCTTAGTTTTGGACAAGAGAGACATGGACGTACTGGAGCAAATTCATCAGAGACACAAATTTGATTAAGGACCTGAAACATCTCTCATATGGGGAGAAGCTGAGAGACCTGGGCTTGTTCAGCCTACAGAAGAGGCTACATGTATCATCGATAAGTATAATACCTGATGGGAGGGAATAAAGAAGATGAAGCTAGGCTCTTTACAATGGGATCCAGTGACAGGACAGAGGTAGCAGGCACAAACTGAAATCTAATAAATTCCATTTAAACATAAGAAAAAATATTTTACTGTGAGCATAGTTGTATACTGGAACAGATCATCCAGAGAGGTTGTGACGTTCCCATCCTTGGAAATATTCATAGCCTGACTAGACATCATCCCAAAGTGCTTTGGTTAGCACTGCTTTGGGAAAGGTGTAGGATTTGATAATCTCCAGAGGTGTCTTTCAAACTCAGCCATTCTGTGATTCTATGATACTTTCTATCCTCCCAGCACATGCTCAGTAAACTTTCCGTATTTTTTTTTTTTTAACATATGGTTAGTTTAGCTTATCTTTGAAGAGATATTCCAGAATCTTAACAGTGCTTTGGTGCCAGGAACTGAATACAAATATTTGACTAGGTGCACCCACAAAGTCCGCAAATCCATAGCTACTCAGAGTAAAACTTCTGTGGCATAAATAGTAAGTTTTACTAGTATGCCTAGAGGGTCCGGTCTCCCTCATCCAGTGGTAGATGCTTCTGCCACATCATGTGTTTGCAACAAAAAGGCCAAGGCTACCCTACTGACAAGTTGGGCCCCTACCCCCTCAGAAAACAAACCAAACAGGTAGTGATTGTAATGCTTTTCTTTGGATCTCTTCTAGAAAGCATTTCACTTAGTGGGCAAACAGGAATCTGTAAAACTACTTGGTCATGTTTGACTGAAATGGTTTCTTCTGAATTACCTGCTAAAGGTCATGATGAAGCAGCTTACCTAGGGCTTGAGCCTCGGAAGTGACAAGAATGCTGTGTGCCCACACCTCAGGAGCTGTGCCCTGTTCTGTGCACTGCCCAGCACCTCCAGGCAAACTTCAGCAAACTTCCTTCAATCTGGAGAGTGTTTCTTCTCCATTGGTTTCAGAGACATGATAGGAAACTGATTGAAGTATTTTGGCAATATTTATCTACTAAAGTAGGTGATTTAACCATTTTCCATTTTATGATTTTACTGAAAATTAATCACAGCACACTGGGGGCAGATATTTTGTGTTGGACTCAGAGGTTGAAGGTACTTCTCAGATTGTTTAGTATGAGACAGGCACTATATGCAAAATACAGGCCCAAAAAATGAACTTGTGTACATTTTTACTGGACTTAGGTTGATGGCAAAATAAGAGATATTATTAAATGTGCAAGTAGTAAAGGAACAGCTGCTAGGATGGATTTGTAGGTCAAAATGCTTTGAGAGAAAAGTGGTTACAGTAGTGTCAGAGGCTGCAGATATTCCTGTTATTTCTCCTGTGTTCCCGCAGCTCATGTTCCCCATGGTCTGTCTGCAGATATTCAGAAGCATCTGGCTAAGGGCAAATATCAGGCACTGAAGCTGATGTAGAGTTTGGGCTGTGTGAATTTGGGCTTGCATCCCATGCCACCACATTTAGAGGTCAGACAGCACAGACTCACTGAGTTTCGTTCTGCTGCTCCAGGATGGCTAAGATGCAACAGTCCTCACTGCCCTCCTCGCTCATTTAACAAGGAAACATTTGTATTGACTGCAGAGGCCGATGCTTACATTTGGTTGATAATCAACGGGAGGCAAGAGAACTGTCTGTGAGCCTTATCTGGCCAGATACATTTCTTGAGAAAAAGCAGCACCTGCAGAATTGTCGATAAGCCCCAAAGCATCATTCTTCAGGAAATATTGAATTCAGATACTGGCTGCTTGACAAACAGATGTTGCATTAAGAGAGAGGGCTCGTTTGGCACTGTCTCCAGTATAGTAAGGACACCTGGAAACTAGCCCTGGAAACTAGCCCTAAAATGACAAAGGCAGAATATAGACTGTGAGCCAACCCTTGGAATATGACTTCAGTCCTCCTTTTGACATGTCCTGTAGCAGATGGTGATTATGGCCAGTAAACAGAGAGATGGGGCTAAAAACTGAGCTCCTATAATTTTGCAGTCTTACCTAGGAGGGCTCAGGGCCATCCAGATTACATCTGTGATTGTTTCTGGAACTTCATGGAAGAGCATCAGGCCATATGATTTTATAAGCTGTGTAGCTAATGTGATGCATGCAGGCAGTGTTTGTACTCATTTTCTCCTTTTTAAGACTATTAGCAGGCAGTTCCTCTCTTGTTCCTCCTCTCAATTTAAGGCTACAAACTATTCCTAAAGAAAATATTAACAGCTTTTTCATAGGAATTAATCACTGTAAAAGAAACAGTCTCTTATTTAGCCTCTTTCTTCAGAGAGATAATATACTGCATTCATTAAGGTGTCTTGTGGATGGTTCTAAAGGTAAAAATATTAGTCACTCTGAGAGACTTTCCAAACAAGTTTCTACTCTTAATGAACAGGTTGCATCTTTATTCATTTTTGTAAATATAGAATAAATTTCTCCAGAAGCTATACATTTAGTATGTCATGACATTTTCCTTAGGCCATCAACACACAGGACATCCAGCACTATCCATAGCTGTGATAGGTTACAGAAAGCTAGAATATCTATATGGTTTAGTTGAGCATCATGTCACCAAAGCAACATCGTACATGAAAAGCTGTCTCTTCAGCACAGCTAAGTGCTTTGTGCTCTAAGACAGTGCTGAAATACTACATCTCAGCATTAGTTCACTTGGTAATAGCACAAGGCCTTGGCACTGTGTTTTACGGCATGAGGTAGGCAAACCCAAGGTATTTCCTGGGGTTTGCCTACATCATGCCCCGCCCCAGGTATGACTGGGGGGGGGTCCATCTCCTGAGAAAGGAGAACAATGAAAAAGAAGTGCAAAAATGATTGTGTAAGTTACTTCGTCAGGCAGAGCTGGAACACAACAAGCGTGTGGGTGGCTGGGGGATGGGGACATAGGAGGGCTACGTATCAGTGTGTGTTTGGGAAAGGAGCAGGAAAGAGTATGGAAAACACTGCCTTTGCTTGTCAGCATGCACCCAACCATGACAGAGTGAAAAAAGATGTGAGATTTTTGCCTCCCCAAGACTGAAGTAACACTGTCTGTTTGCACATGTGCATTTAGCCTGCTGCAGTTGAGGGGGAGAACACTTCAGTCAAAGAGTTTGCCTTAACATGCCTTACACTGAAAAAAAGCTGATGAAAAAAGCCGGCAAAAAAAGCTGTAAAAGCCGACTTCTTCTGTGGCTACCTGACAGGCAGTAATTTGTTAGCCAGCTTTATCTGGTTGCATCTGATTTGTGTTCCTTTAGCATTACTATGTAGTTAGTCTGCCCTTAGCAGGATTTGCCCTTAAAATGTTCCCAGCATCCATGAAGCCCAACTTAACTATGAACATAAAAATGATTTGTGAGGAACATTTCAGAAATGGAGGAAAGCCAGAATGATTTTTTAAAATATCTTCTTGATACAGTATGCCAACAAAACTCACTGAAGCCTGAAAATATATGGAGCTTGCTTATTGAGGAACAAGATAAATAATGACACACCTAATGCGTTACACTGATGTGATAAAGTACAAGCAGTCTACAATAAACAAAAAGATCCATTTCAGCTCTGCTTTTTATCAAAATTATGATTCATAATAAAACGCTAACAATGCTAACGATAGGGTCTTGTGCTTTTGGGGAAAAGGGAATTAATTTTCATTAATTTTATTTTCAATTAAGCATCTGTTCCGGTTGTTTCTCTTGGGATACATTGTATTAATATGTGCAAATGTTCATTGTAATTTTTACTAATTCAATATACTCATACATCAGTGGTATTCATGTGTTCCTTGATTTTCCATCATTCCTCATTCCCAAGCCTTAGTCACTATTGCTTAAAATTTTGGGGAAGATGTTTTCTTGTGTGCTTTATAATTGGGAGTGGACTGATGTGGCAGTTGTTGAATGTAACTTTCTTTTTTTTTTTTTTTAAGGATTTTATATCTTGAACTAGAGAAGAGTCCTAAAAGATTATTCTATCACTAAGGAAGGTGTATGAAGTCAGAGACCAGACAACTGTGTCTAAAGATCAACTTGCTGCTGTACTAGGTGTTAACACACTTCTGTCTCTGCCTCTTCACTTAACTAATCTGTGGCTGTTCAGGGGTTGCCAGTTAACTCTCCTCCTTCCTGTCTGCTTCACAGAAGTCCTTCAGTCCCTACTAAATACGAAGACATTGGAATAGTTCTCCCTCTCCTTATGGCCCACAGGCACAAAGCAGGGCTATGCAGTGGTGACAGGCCTCAGGGACTGGGTCTCCTGTTCCTTCCCTTCTGTGTTTACCTAAAGGAGGATCAGCTGGACTGAACAGTTGGCTTCTATGCAACTGTCTTCCACAGGCAATGTCCAACCTCCAGTGATCAGCCCTGTGATGCTCTAAAAAGATTTTTTTTTTCTAGTGGAATTGGTGAAAGCTCAAAGTGTTGTATAGTTTGATGTGATACACTGAGGGAGGTTAGACTGACGGTTCTGATGGGAGAACCTGCAACTTATTTGGATTTTCTCTCAATTTTATGCAGAAGATGCTTTAAATATTGTAACTGTTGCAACTGCTATTTGTAATATAAGCCCTAAAAAGAGGTCAGCAGAAATTTGATACTGCTTAAGAATAATCTTTAATAAACAGCTAATTAAGGCTTTAATCAGATAGCACTGTGGCACATGCAGGAAGCATCACCCAGTTGCCATGACACCCCTACTACAGGTAGAACTGCAGAGACAAATTACTGTAAAATGTCTACAGGTTAAGTCTGTAATACTCGCAAGATTAATTTAGGGTTCTTCACAATGCTTACAGCTACTCTAGACTTGAGGATTCAAATACAAGCAGTGACTGGCTTCATAGCAATGTATCTGAACAGCAGGATGCAGTTCCAGCTAGTGGTTATTTAGAGAGGTCCCAGAAGCCACCTTTTACCTTGCTACAACTATGAAATACACTGTTTGATGTGGTCTTGAGGGGTAGATTAAGCATTAATAATAGAAATTCCTCCTCATTTTTTTGTTTTTGACCTTACATGCTGAGGCACTGAACTTGTCATATGGCAAGTTTACATTGTGAGAAACAGTTCTGGAGCACTCCCAGATTTAGTTCCCAAATCACTCTCTGCTCCCATTTGGTTTTGGTTATTTCCTTCTCCACCAATTTCCCTCTCCTCTCCATGCAATCCACCTGATTTATTATTAGTAGGCTGCTGCATTGATTCCTCTTTGAATGTGTGCTTTCAGCATAGAGAGACATGAAGGGAACGTGTGCAAAGTCTCCTCTCTCCTACCATGAGTGCCTGGTGGACCAGGAGGGGTCAGGCAATATTTGGGCTCCCTATTCCCTTGTATCTAGGAACATAACAAGCCTTTTGAAAGAAACTTCAACAAATCGTAATAAATAAAATTCCCACTGTAAAAAATCCCATGACATTTGAAATATTAAAAATAACAAAGAATACTGGTTAATGAAAAGCAGTTTGTTACTTTTTTTTAGAAAAAAAAGTCTACAAAATTAATAACAGTTCATATTCTGATGCCATAGCCACACAAACAGAATTTTGTGTCAGAAAGTCCCCATCTCTCTGATTTGTACTGCTCAAAAGACAATTAGACACCCTTCATTCAGACACCGAGCTGAAGTCACCCGATTCCTTGGCTTGTTCGAATGTCTAAAAAGCGGACAGAAGGAATTAATTCTTAATGTGGCTCCTATTTCTTTTACAACTTAAGTTTTCCATGTTTCTATTGCTATTTTCTTCTGAAAACTCAAAGGTAAAAATTATTCTTTCCTGAAGAGGGAATTTCATGTACCGTCTTGAGTACTGGGAGGAAGGAGAAAAATCACTGGTTTTATTAGATGAATTCTTCTTTCATGAGCAGCCCAGTGCCTTTGTAAATTAGATACACACATGATTTAGAGATTAATGTTTGGGTCCTAGATAGATCTTCTGATGGGTGGCAAGTTTTGATATGAATTGTGAAAATGTTAAGGATGTAAGAACATGGAACTGTAGAAAAGTACATTTTTGCCATCCTGACTAAGCAGAGTAAGAAATCCCAGATGCTAACATAGCCTGAACAAGAAATGGAAAGCAGCCAGGTTAGGTGCACTCTATATCAAAATGAACATACTAAGCATGTGCCTGTTGTTCTTGGATGGTCCAGGAAAAGAAAGACAGTGTTTCATTCTAAAACTGTGATGAATATTTCATCCAACATGTAGATTAACAAACTTTAATGGAAATAAATTGAAAGATATGGAAAGGGAACTGACTGTAGGTCTGCTGCTATTTCTGACAAAGATCAGTCTGGATCTGCCTGATCCAGAACATAACATTTCTTTCCAATACTTTACAATAGACCTGTAACTAGAAATGGAGTCTTTTACTGTGAAAGAGAGTATTCTTCAATATTTCAGCCTTAGGGAAAAAGGAAAAAATAAAAGTAATGACCTTTAATCTTGGGCATGCATATGCTTGTACACATCTTTGTGAGAAACTCCCTGCATAAACCTTAATATAAACATTTTGAGGCCTTGAAGGGCAAAGCTGCAAAGAAATTATGTTTATATGGTTTGTGGCTTCCATGTAATATACAGGTATTAGAATTAGCAGGATAGAACAAGCATTGTTTACCTGATTTCAGTGCTCAGAATTGGAATTCAATGCTTTTTTCTAAGTAGGGGGAAGAATAAAGGACATGGAACAAAAGCTGGCAATGTGCTTGGCTTTGCTCTTGTGACAGTACTTGGAGAAGTGTGAAGAAGAATGTGGCCCTGCAAACTGCCTCTGCAACTCATGTTTAATGTGAGTTCTAAGTGTAGGCAAAGTCAACAGTCGCCAATAGCAGCTGCCTGTAAGGAAAACGCTATGGCCACACAACAAATCACCACCCTAGTATGTATACATTCAACTTGCTGATTCAAATTTGCACTGGTGAATGACTGAGGCAATGTCTGTTTATGCTGGTAAATTTACTCGGGATCCAGTGTTGACTCTCCTTCTAGAATCAACACAGTCTCTGCATGATACTTCATCATGAAATGCAATAGAAGATCAACAAGGCTGAGGGCCAAGGTCCTGAACATGGCTCAGAGCAGTCCCGAGAACAACTACACTCTGGATGGAGAATGGATTCAGACTAACCCCGAGAAGAAGGACTTGGGGGTGTTGGTTGATGAGAAGCTCAACATGAACCTGCAATGCACGCTCACAGACCAGAGAGCCAACCCCATACTGGGCTGTATCAAGATCAGCGTGACCAGCACATCGAGCGAGGTGATTCGGCCCCTCTGCTCTGCTCTTGTGAGACACCACCTGAGTACTGCATCCAGCTCTGGGGTCTCCAGTACAGGTAAGACACAGAGCTGCTGGAGTAAATCCAGAGTGCGCCACAAAGAGGATCAGAGATCTGGAGCACCTTTTCTATGAGGTCAGGCTGAGAGAGCTGGGGTTGTCCAGCCTGCAGAACAGAAGGCTCTGGGGAGATCTTATTGCAGCCTTCCAGTACCTGAAGAGGGCCTACAGGAAACATGGAGAGGAACTCTTTACAAGGTCACTTTGAGATGGGACAAACGCTAATGGGTTTAAACTAAAAGAGCGTAGATTTAGATCCGACATTAGGAAGATATTCTTCCCTGTGAGGGTGGTGAGGCACGGGAACAGGCTGCCCTCTCCCTGGCAGTGTTCAAGGCCAAGTTGGATGGGACTTTGGGCAACCTGGGCTAGTGAAGGTGTCCCTGCCTATGGCAGGGCATTGGAACTAGATCATCTTCAATGTCCCTTCCAACCCAAACCAGTCTGTGATTCTCTTAACTCGTTACTGATAAAATTTGAGGGTTTAGGTGGTCTGATATATAAAGACCATGGCTCAATAGCTAGGATTTTCTACTTCCACCACTTAAGTACTGTCCTCTAGAAACAGACAGATTAATTTTACCATCTCCTTTCCCTTTACATGATAGCAGTAATGGTGCCTCAGTCCAAAGTTTTCTGATGGAAAAAAGAATGTTCCTATATTACTGGGAGGACTGATAATGTCAGTATTACTACCTTGCTTATATGTAATTTGCATATGGAGAAGTTGGTTTCAGTGATACGAAATGCCAGTATTTCAGGTAAGTAGTCCTTTTCTCTCCTGCTAAATAATATGAAGAGGAATACAGAATTAAGTCTTTGGGTGTCTAACCTGTAGCTGATCTGTCCTAAATCAGCAATATTCTTGTACTGGGGATTCCAGAACTGGATACAGCTCTTCAGTATCACCAGTGACGTGTAGAGATGAAGGATCACCTCCCTTGACATGCTAGCAAAACTCTGCCTAACACAGGGCATCCCTGACCCCTGTGCAGGGATGCCCAGTGGTGCTCGGGGTTCTTCCTCC
The DNA here is from genome assembly GCA_013399135.1 of Heliornis fulica. Classification (NCBI taxonomy): domain Eukaryota; kingdom Metazoa; phylum Chordata; class Aves; order Gruiformes; family Heliornithidae; genus Heliornis; species Heliornis fulica. The sequence continues at coordinate 125,804 of VXBZ01005714.1, read as the reverse complement.
TAGGACAGGACTTTGCATTTACTGGGGAATTTGCAGGTCAAAATTAGTTAGAGAACCTCAAAGACATTGTTATACATGTATCTTGGAGGAAAGGACTGGCCAGCTTCTCAGTTTTGAGTGATTTGTCTTTGTCTATTCCATGCTTGTACCTTTTTATTTAAAGAAATAAAGTTGGGAACCTCACTTCTTTGGTTATAAACAAGCCCAGAGAAATTACATTATTGATTTCAGGCCTTCACATAACATGCTAGGTATCAAGGTGCGTACTACATTTGGGAAACATAGTTATGCTGATGGTACCGTTGATCTTTTTGAAAATTCTGCATGTCCTCAGCTGTAGCTATAGGCCCTCTGCTTCTGAAAACCTGGCCCAGAGCTCATAACATCTTCCTGTGTCAATCCATCTGCTCGTATCCTTGAAATTCAAGTCTGTGCATTTGAACAGCATTTCAAGCCAAGGTGCTTATGCTTAAGTCTAAATTGAGGCTGGTAGGGAATCTTGGATATGCTCTTAAGAATACACTGCCTTCATTATAAGAAAGGTATCTTATAATAATGAAGGATTCAAAAGAAGGTCTAAAGGCTCTACCCTCATTTTGTGTAATCTCCACAGTGCAACAGTCCCTGCTCAGTTTTCTAGTCTCTTTAGGGAGAAGGATGTTTTTCCAAAAGGGGAATAAATAACTGCAAGACTTACAGGCTATTTTAAGCTAATATACTTTATAGCCTAGAGCTATGCAATAGTGTTATTCTCATAAGTAGAACTCATCACGTGCTCATGCATCTTGTTATAGTGAGGCCACTTCTAGGAAATAAATGCGAAAATCTCATCCCCAATAACTAATCATCTCTGCAATATTTTTTATTAATTAAAAAAATGCCCGAAATGTTGATAGCTCTGAAGATCTGTAGAGCAAAAGAGTTCTCAGTCCAGTTCTTTCACAGGTTCTGGTACAAAAAACCAAAAACAAATCATGATGAAGAAGCAATCTGGACAGGTGAAGGGAAAAACTTCTCAGGTTTGCATAGTTCTTGATATGTGAAAGAAACCAGCCCAGATTAACATGTCTCTCTGATGTTTCATCGGTGGGATAGGTGCCTTTTTGTGGTACTTCCTTGCTTCATGTATACAGCTTTATAAGTAATATACTCACACTGGCTCCTGAAATGAACAGCTGCTCTTGAAAACTGATGGACTCTAAAAAGAACAGTGGATATATTACTGAAAAAAAAAGCATTAATAAATTCTCATATTCTGGGCCTTGGTGTATCCTTTCCTTTGGGTTTTTTTATTGAACTTTATTGAAAATAATTACGTTCTTCAGGTCAGTGAAAACAAATGAGAACTACTTTAATCACATTCACAAACAAAAGTGGTTGGGTCCATTTGAGAATTTGGACAGATTCATACAGGCCATTGGGTCAAAATTTGGTTGTAAGGGTTTTTTCTTTACTAGTTCAGTGTTGCAGTATTAAATTTCTCTGACTTGTTTTCTTTATTTGCTTGCTTTGGAATTAATATTTTGTCTGAACGCTTTTTTTTTTTTTTAATAGAAATTAGGCTTGATTTATTGTAAAAAAAAAAAAAAAAAAACCACAAAAAAAACCCAAGGAAAATTGAACCCAGTACTTCTAAAAGGGTTATGAAAGTGCACTGTGGAAATAATTATATATGCCTATTGCTTAACAATTTATAAAAATGCTTTTGTTTAATCCAGCAGAATTCAGGAGATCATTTGTCAATACTATAAGCAGATACTTGGGTGGAAACTCCCCAGAAATGAGTTCCTGGCATCTCTCTGTACCTCTCCTTTTGGAAGTGTAAGCTGTCATTCTCACTCTGCGCTAACGGGGTAGAGGGAGGGAGGGAAATGCAGAGGATGCACACTAGTTAAAACTCAGGCAATTACTTTATAACTCTGGGCTTTATTTTCTCCCAGTTGCTTTCTGCATTAAATTAATAACTGAACTTACCAGATCTATATTTCATGCTTTCCTCTTAATCTTTACTGTCTAAACACTGAGAAATAACAGACTCTGTTTTCCTCTGGTGGATAGCTGAAATGCCCTTAGCAAGGAGTTCTGCTGTGTAAATGAGGCCAAGTTGGAATTGCTGTGTGGGCAGGCAATGCCTGATAATTTAAGAAGTGGCTCAGAAATCAGAAACTTTTATTTAGCCCATGGAAATCCTCTTGCCCTTGCTATTCACTTGAGTAAAATTATTACTTCATCTCTGAAAAACTTCCACTGCCAAAATGCTCATTCATTTCATTTTTTGTGTGTTTTCTGCCAATCTCAATGCTTATTACCTATGATACAAAGCTTCTATGTACATGAATGTACATAGGGGAAAAATAAACTTAACATAATCTGTGTGTTAAAATATTGCTGCTTTGGAATTTCCTTATATATTCTTTTAGCAGAAACGAGGTTAAATATTTTTCACTAGCATCCTCTCCTCTCCCACCACCCCAAAAACACTGCTCCCCTACCAAAACCCAGACATGGACGGAGATCTGATCTAGACCAAGGAGGAGAAATCGGTGGGAGAAAGGAGACAAAAGCCTGAAATTTGTGTAAGAGCAAAGAAATGCTATTCTGCATTCCTTTTACTCTTCTGCCATGACTAGCACTGCCAAAAAGAACAATGAAAGACTGAAGCCAGATTTTTTGTCAATTATTCTTAAAGAAGTCTGCTTTTATTGCCAACATAGACAAAACACATTTAGACTTGCTAATTCTAATGAGAATTTCCTCTTTTTTTTTAGCTAATACTTAGCTGTTAAGAGGACCAAGGTGCAATAATTCATTGGAAGAATGCCTTTGATTTTTATGACTGGGACAAAAAATATTCTAAAATCATTCTCCTTATGCCTATAAACCCAAAGATAAATGAAATGGTAAAACTGGGTTAATTAAGTTTCTCATAACAGAACTGCATGAAATACAGAGGCTTTGCAATCTGTTAAAAGTGTTGCAGAATGGAGATGGTCTGAATACCTGCAAGTTTTCTAGCACAAGCTATTTTAAAAATTAACAGCATACCATATGATAGAGTATTTTTGGCTTGCCATATTTAATGTGTCTCAAATTTTCAATAGTTTTGTTTGCTACACATTATTAATGAACATTCTTTGTAATAAAAAATACAACTCTTTGGTGGGAAACAATATGCACTGGAGGGAATAAAGCTATTGGTTATGTTTCCTGTTACTCAAGAGTGAGTGGTGTCAGCCAGCGGGAATCTTGCATGGTTTTCTTCCCAGTGAAAGCTTTGCACGAGAGATTTTTATAACATTTTTTTTTTTCCTGACTGTTGTCTATGAGCAACCATTTTTCCTCCGGAACTGATTGTGCAGGGTACTCCACTTAGCTGGAACATCTGATCCAACCAGAACCGCCCTGCCTGTCAGTAGTGGCCCCTTTTCCAACTGCTCCCCCACCAGTACACTATATCTCATGTTTGACGTGAGGCTAACAGCTTAGTTTTATTTCTCTTGGGGAAAATGAATTTCCCAGGGATATAGGAAGAAAAACACGTGTGTGTGTGCGCGCGTGTGTGTGTGCGTGCATGCGCGCGCACGCGTGTGTATATGCATGCACGCGCATGCCTGTTTCTGTGCCTCCAGCATTTCATCTCTACTTTAAAATGGCCACTGGGCAGTTCAGTAAATCAGTTTTTTCTTGAGGAGTGCTTAGCAACTGAGTTGTGTGTTGCCTGAGCTTCTCTACAAATAGAGTGCAGTTCCTATAGTTTGACTGTTAACAAAATTATATGGTGCTATGCAATAAAACACACTAGAAAAATATACCTTGTACACAATCCTAGTGAATAAAATTTCACAATGTCTTTCCTGTACCCTTTGCTTTACTGCTTGCTTGCTAGCATGAACAGCAATTCTTCCTTCTTTCTTCAAGTTAAATTGCCATTGCCTTATGAAGCATTACTTCCCATTTTTATCACTTCCTTATGAAAACACTAGTTTTTTTCCTTCTTAAAGCACTTACTAAAGATGTTGCCTTTACATGTATGTTAATAATACAGCACAGGACGCAATTTTTTTCCACACATCTTGCTTTGGAAACAATCACTGTAGTTTTAATGCACTTGAACATATCTATGTCCATAGACTCTTCCCTTTTCAAGCTAAATCAATACACTTCTCGGTTGAAAACGGCATTAGATTTTTCATGTTAAATGCTTGGCCATTTATGGCATAAAAA